>VZSZ01002970.1:2456083-2470912 GCA_013398815.1 Ibidorhyncha struthersii | reverse complement strand
AAAAAAAAAATCAATAAAGTGCAATTAATTTGCTGTATTTTATTACTGGGAACGATAGGCGCTCCAAGACTCTCGCTCCAAGACTCTCACTCCAAGCCCAATTATCTCCGTGTTTAAAGCAGCTTAGCATGGCGAGGAAGGTATGAGCCCAAGAGCAGCTGCAGGAGGTCAGAGCAGAGGGTCACCAGAACCGGGACACGGTTTGTGTCTCAGACAGGATTTTTGTATCAGGGATGCATTCCTGAGCCAGAGATGGCATTCATTTGTTTAATTGCGGGTGAGGGGTTTGCCATCATGGATTTGATTGCTTTTTGAGCACTGGCAGATGTCTCGTGCGCACAGCGTGTCTGGGTGAGGACTCCCTTGTTTCGAAGAGCCTGGAGAGAAGAGTCCGTGCCCACGGAGCACGGCAGGGATCTGGGCTACGCAGAGGTGTAGGCTACATAGGATTTTGCCTGTGGGTGCCTATGGGATGGAGATGTCCACCCTGGTGACCCCACACTGAGTTGGGGTCCTCCTGCCCTTCTCCGTAGCTCCTCAGAAACGTGACTTGAAGCCAGGCTGCTCAGGAGACCTGTGCTGGCTGCTGTCCCCAGAAGGTCCCTTTGCTGAAAGGAGGAGGAAGCAAAGGGCATCATCACTCGTAGAGTTGAGTTGTGACAACTCACGGCTCTGCTCTTCCCAATCTCAGTGGCTGAGGCTGATCTTGGAGGTGTGACAGGGGAGCAAAAGGGAGGTGGCAATCGCTTGCCTCCTGCGGGAAGCACGCGGAACTGAAATCTTCTGGCCTTAATAAACATCCCACTGAATGAGGAGCCATCCCACTGAAATAAATACTGTCAGCTCAACAAATTAAATTCACTGAACTTGAATTCCCCCTTCTCCCCCTGCCTAAATATAACTAATGTTTGTTAATGACAAGCGGTGCCTTGATTTGTTGGCGTAGCATTAGCACTTACCCCTGTCAGTGGCTCAGCTGATGTGCTGGCACGTGGTGGTAATGGAGATGTTTTCCCAACTACGGCTGTCAAATCCTCTTGCATTAAGTGCCACGGAGGCTGGGGAGCGCAAGTTACCATGTGGTGCTCTATATGTCATGGAAGATGCTTCGATTTCATGCTGTCGGGAGTTTCCCAGCTGGCATTTCAGAGGAAGCCGTTCCCACGTGAGGACGGGCAGGCAGAAATTACAAGCAAAGAAGTCCTCTGAGATAACTTACGGGGTGGATGGGGATTGCTCGGTGTCTGGCTTTCCCTAGGTATTTCCATTCCACTCTGTGTTGCAGAGTGCTGCGATGGGAATGCAAGCGCTGCTCGGAGTGTCTGCGGTGGGTAAATTCAATGTGGAAGGACTTCCCTGTTTGCACAGTACCTTGCACAATGGACTTCAGTCTCAGGTGCAATGTAAATATTAACGCTATCCAAAAATTCTCTTGCAGCAGCACACTTTACACTTTCAGCTTTTCTTTGTTTACATAAATGTGTTTGTTTCTGACAGCATTCAGAGCACTTCATGAATTTATGATGTGCTCCAGATCTGAGCACACTTTCTTTCTTCCTTTTTTCTTTTTTTTTTTTTTTTTTCAAAACACGCTTTCTTCCCAAATTTTGGTGATGAAATGGCAAGAGGTATGCATATTTCAGCAGGCTATTGAGAGGCAATGTAAACACCATCTTTCATGGAAAATCAGTTTGTTCAAGTTCAAAAGCAGCCCAGCCTCCCCACTTGATCAATTTGCCTGTCATAGGAGATGATTTTAAAAGTGGCGATTACGTCCTATCTTGTCTCTCGCAACTTCAGGCAAGGAGAGAAAAATGAAGTGCAGCATTTGGTTTTTAACTCTGCTTTTTCTGATTTTATTTTATTTTTTTTCGGTGATAGTGGTTGTCAGGGGTGAAGCAAAGGGGTGCCCTGAAGGGGGATAAGGGGCAGCCAGGAGCTGATGATGAGGGGAAGCCAGGAGCTTCCACGAGGCTGCTGTCCGCTGAGTAGACTAATTGGAAACTGTGCGTAAACGAGCTCTTCTCATCTCACCAACTGGCCCTTGAGAGCTGCTCTGCCCCATCGCTTCCCCCATAGTGGAGGAGGAGACCTGCAACAGCAGAAAAATGGTATTCTGGTGACAAAGATGCTGAATCTTGGGGAGCGGGCGCTTGGAGCTCGGCTGTCGCACGGCCATGTCCTCCTGCCCCAGGGCATCGTGCTGCCCTCGGGTTAAAGACTGCGCAGGGGCCAGAAGTACGGTTATGGGGAGGGGATGGCGTAAAACCACGCGTGTTAGGCAGCTCTAGCGTGACATTTATGATAGTGTCCCAAAGCTGCCCTGGATGGAAAGAAACGCTGGAACCCCCTCCCCGCCCCGGTGCAATTCAAACTGGGGCTAAATGGAGAAGCAGGGACCAAACTCCTTATTCTGGCCAAGCCTAAGGGGCTCGGGAGGCTCCCAAGATGGCATTCCCACCGGGAACAGCCCATGGGTGGTGTGGGAGATGGTGCCTCCGGCCAAGCAGCTGTCCCTGTCCTGAGCCCATTTATCTGCACGGGGTAACACGTGCCCAAAACGCACAGTGTTGGGAGAGTTTGGTCAGAGGCTGAGGGAGCTCCAGGGGGGAATCGACCTGGGGAGGAAAAGCATTTCTGCTAGAGAGGGGGAAATGTCATCCTCACTACCCAAGAAATAAAATCCTTTAGAAGATTAAATTAGAGGTGCACATATCTTTGGGTTTTTTTTTTTTTGTTGTTTTGTTTGTATGGGAACATTTCAAAAACAGATGGCAAAGCAGAGATTTATTTCCCGGTAAGTGCAGAGGGCTGGTGCGCAGGACCTTATCTGCTTGTGGGCCCTGTAATAAACCTGCCAGGAGGTGATTTAAATCCAGTTTTTCTGATTGGGAGAGTAGTGGAAGGAACAGGGTTTATGTTACTTATGAATTTTATGGGCAATGTCAGATTTTTAAGATGCAGGAATGATCAGGGCATGGCTCGGTAGCACCGGAGACTTTAATTCCTTTCATAAAGGATCTTCCCCGAGTCAGAAAAATGAACCATTTTACATTATTTAGCAGTTGGGCTGCCGAAGCCAGCTGTTTGCATGAGTGACAGACGCAACTATTTTATATCTCAGTTTAGGAGTTNTCAAAATACATAAACGTACAGACATCTGTACAGTTCTATACTCATCTGTGCTCCTCAAGAGAACAACAGATGAAGACAGACAAAATCATTTATGCAGAAAAAAAAAAAAAAAAAAAAAAAAAAAAAGATTAAATTTGCACCAAAAAAAGACAGAGTCCGTGCTCCCTAAAAGGGAACCCTTGAGCAGATGGAGCAGGTTTCTATGCAACGAGCAGTAATTAGAAACTCCACAGATAGTCGGTAGCTGTTGACTGTCTTTGGTACCCAGATTTTTGGTTGAAAAAGAAGCAAGTCCGAGATGAGTTTTGGAAGGCACTGGTTCGAATGCGGGGGGAGGGGCAAGTCCCTGGCCAGCGTGAGTGCCTGATGTGGTGAAGGACAACAGCCATCAGCTCTCGGTTCCTCTGTCCCTGACTCCACGGGGCTACGGCAGTCTGAAATGTCACTGGTGGTTTTGAAAGGCACTTAGAGAGTTGAGGGTAGAGGACCGATAAACACAGATTATCTTTCATTGGGTGCAAAAAGGACACAGTGCAGACCCGCACAATGGAACAGGCTTTTAAAACGTTGCAGTGGAGGCATCTGGAGAGGATGGTAAAAGCTCTCTGGAAGCAGTGGAGCTCTGTCAGGGCAAGCTCGAAGGCCAGCGTGCCTCAGCCATCCCCAAATCGTGGGAATTAGAGCTGGAAAAGTTGGCGCATAAGCTGCCTTTCCCGTCTCCGATGGTTGTTGGGCACAGTCTGTTCCTGAGCACGGCTGGTTTTCAGCGATGCAGGCAGCAGGACTTCTGCCGCTTCCTTTGGCAGAGTGTTTCTCAGCCTATTAGACCTCTCCCGTATTCCGCCTACATTTTTTTTCTTCTCCGCTTCGTTCCGTTGTTTATTGGATGACCTCAATCCACAACTTTCCATCCTTATCACCCGTCCAAAACTGATCCCAGGCAAATCTGCAAAACAGGGACAAGCGGTTAAACAGCGAGTGGGAAACGGTCAAAAGGAGGAGCTGAGCTTGGCATGTAAATACATTTACAGTTGGAGGTTATTTGGAGAATAAAGGGCAAGGACTTGAAATGCATGTGGTGATGAGCCATAGATTATGCTCTGAAGATACTCAGAAGGCAGTTACAGTTGAACTATCTAATTCATCTCCCACTAAGACATTCTCCTCCAAGGTGTTTGGAAATAATGGAGTAGCTTAGTTACTAACATTATTAAATCCTCATCTCTGACAGCTATGAGAATTAATATACAAAGATTTCCTCCTCTTTTTTTTTAAATGCAGCTCAGTTAACTCATTTCCTGTCTTTTGCTTAGGAGTGGCCCACTGAAAGTTATTAGCAGGAGTATTGGTGCAAAAAAGGCTCCACTCCATTAAGGAAGAGAAACAAGCAAGAGAAAAACAGAAGACAGTGTGAATTTTACTGCAGTCGAGGCATTTTTTTTCTTATCAAATATTAATCATTCATCATTCTTCCATCTGTAGGTCTCAAAGGGTTTTAGAGAAGACAGCGGGCACCACTGAAGACGTGGTCCATGCTCTCCCACGGTCCCCACGAGGGGGCCCAGGGCAGCAGTCCCATGCCTAAAGCCCTGCTGGCAGGGAGAGCAGAGGAGGTGTTGGGTGAAGCTGGGCTCTGGGGTTATTTTTTTTGAAGACAGCTGATTTTTTTTAATTGTTTTTTTGCTGCTGCTCTTTGAGGAGTGAGGCTCACTTTGGAAGGGAGGCCGCCGAGGTGATGTGGCCGGTCTGTTGTCCCTGGTGTACCGAGCATTGCTCGGGTGCCATCTCCTCCTCCGTGTCTCAGCCCTGGCTTGTCTTGGTGGCTGAGCTGTTCAGCATCTCCGACCCCCCTCCTTGGTGCTGGCATGTGGATGGGTGTCAGGGCTCTGCTGGGCTGCGCCAGCGTTGGCATTGCAAGGCTGAGCGCCATCAGTTCGGGTGGGAAGGACTGGGCTGAATTAACACTTGTTTCTTTTGCTGAGTTTGGTTTGCACCAGCCCTGTTAAAACTGTTACGGAAAGTCTTAAGCAGAAATGAAGAGATGGAGTTAACGTTGTTTACTGCTAAAATCAAAGACTCTGTCCTACAGAGCAGAGCCCAGCCTGTGGTGCCCACCTTGTCACCTCCCTGGTGTGATGGAGCCTGGCAGCCTGTGGTGACCAGGGACATCTTTTCAGGGATTGCACTGAGGAGCTGTTCTTCAGATGCGCCCTTTTAAAACCCAAATGTCCATGTCACGCACCTTATTTCACCACAAAACCTTCCATATTTGCAACACCATTAGGGTCCTAATGAGATTACTGACGTCTGCTGTAAGCCCTGGGGGCTTTGATGAGTATCACCTCCAGGGTGCAGCTTCAGCTGTGTCTTATCAAAGCATCCTGCTCATCCAGAGTTAAAATATCTTCCTCTCTTTCTCTGAGCATATTGCAGCCCAACACATTAAATGCATTAGAAAGCTTTATTGCATTTAGCCAATTAACAAAAAGGGAAAGTCAGAGAGAAGTCATTGCTTTGGTTCTTACACCAACCAGCGAACTTCGAGATGGTTTCCCAAACTCCCCTAGGCTCTCTGTCCCCGTTAGCCCTTCCGTAGCCACCAATAAAGCCCAGTCCAAGTGTGTATCAGCAGCTGGGCTCCCTCTGCCCCCTGGCCCAATGCCCCGTGCAGTGGCTTTGCCTCCACGGTGTGGAGTCCCGGCGAGGCTGTGCACGTCCCAGCGGTGAGTCCCATCTGAGATGAGCTGTTTACTTTGGTCACGGCAGGAAAGCCCTCAGCCCTCCCGTGTGCCTGTGGTCTAATGTGCTTAAACAGCTGCTGATAAATTGCAACTCTGCCGGCTGCTCCTGATGCGTGGCCGATGCTCAGCTCCGGCTGAAGGTTAGGTGAGGAGGGGGACTGCAGCCAGCCGGACCGAATCCACACCGTGTCGCTGCTGTTTTGGCTGGCCACGGGCACCCGCGTCCGAGGCAGCGATCATGGTGGGACCGTGGCCATCGTGAACAAAGGGCTGAGAGCAGGAGCAGCCCCAGCTCTCATGGGCATCCATCAAGATGCTCAGCCCAGTTAGGTGTGTGGGGTCTGGGAACTGCCGTATCAGACTCCAGTCTGTGGGACTTCATCATCTGAGTTATTACCTCCAAAACACAGTTATCTCCCTGAATGGCAGTCTCCTATTGAAAACGATCTCTTTCAGCAGGGCACTTGCATTTATTTACTGCACAGCTTCTCCCATTAGTATAATCATTACTCCTTGGACTGGGTTTGAATTCAGAGCATCCCACTGTGGTACTTAAAGAATTAATTACAGCGATGAAAGAATTCCTCTAAAGACTTCTATGAATTGGTCTGGTTGAAGTGTTTTAGCTCTGCTTCAATTGGTGCAGCTCTTGTCAAAGGATTGTGAGAAAATGCATGGGTCAGTGATTTAGATTAGGCAAATTACGTTAGAAAAATTGATTTGATTTAGAAAGTGAGCTTTCAGATCACAGGGAATTGCCTGCTTCTTTCTGTGCTGTGCTGCTTCTCCCTGAAGATGAGCAGAGGCAGATAATTCAGGGTTAAAGTAAGTGGCTATTGTGAAAGGTTTCTCTGAGAGCGGACGAGAGATGGGTTGACACATATCTTTAGATAAACGATTATTGACCCATATATTGCTATCCGTGCATCAGCTGGAGATACGAACAGATGGGGACACTTATAAACAGCACTCATAGGCAGTTCATGTGGCTTGCTAAAGAATCGGGTCCTTATTTTTAGGTTTGGGTTTGTTGGTTTGTTTTTTGTTTTTTTTCCTCCCAGAAATGGCTTTTCTGTGCGGCATACCTTCAGAGCCAGCGCGGATCTGGGAACGTGTGCTGTGCGGCTGCCTTGCCTGGCTCTGTGCTTAGTCATCGCTGGGGCTGGGAGTTTGCTTTTCATGGGGTTTTTTACTTCCTCGGATCAAACTGAGTGTTTCCTCCTTCTGTCCCTCATCCTCATCTTAAAGAGACTGCAGTCCCTGGGCTGAGCAGGACGATGCCCAACAGCGGGCAGTGTCCACTCAGAGGACCGGTTCCTAAAAAGCACCTTCTGAATGAGCAGTTCCCTTCCCTGAATGCCGAGGAGTTTCTTCCAAGTGCTTCTGCTGACCGTCTGTGTTTTGCCTGGGAGAATGATGGGTTGTGAATGCAACCGCTGCTGGCCAGAGACCCAAAATGTTCACGACCGTTCCCAAGTCGCTCACTACTGCAAATGGACTCACTGAGTTCGTCAGGGTAACAGGGATGAAGTTTGCAGCAAGTATTTCAGTTTTAACTTTGTAAAATTTTGCTTTTAAAAAACAGTTAAGGAGACACGTTGCATCTAACGATGCTTTTTGTTTCCTTGTCACCTTGCAGAAACCTTTGAATTCCAGTTTAAATCATAGAATGGTTTAGGTTGGAAGGGACCTTAAAGATCACCCAGTGCCACCCCCTGCCCTGGGCAGGGACACTTTCCCCCAGCCCAGGTTGCTCCAAGCCCCGTCCAACCTGGCCTTGAACACCTCCAGGGATGGGGCAGCCACAGCTTCTCAGGGCACCCTGCGCCAGGGGCTCACCACCCTCACAGGGAAAAATTTCTTCCCGATACGTAATCTAACTCTCCCGTCTTCCAGTTTGAAGCCATTCCCCCTCATCCTATCACTCCACGCCCTTGTAAAAAGTCCTTCCCCACCTCTCCTGGAGCCCCTTTAGGTACTGGAAGGCTGCACTAAGGTCTCCCCAGAGCCTTCGCTTCTCGAGGCTGAACAACCCCAACTCTCTCAGCCTGTCCTCACAGCAGAGGTGCTCCAGCCCTCTGATCATCTTCATGGCTCATGTCTGGACCCGCTCCAACAGGTCCATGTCTTTGCTGTGTTGGGGGCTCCAGAGCTGGACGCAGTACTCCAGGTGGGGCTTCACCAGAGTAGAGTAGAGGGACAGAATCCCCTCCCTCGCCCTGCTGGCCACACTTGTGATGCAGCCCAGGACACGGTTGGCCTTCTGGGCTGCGATCGCACATTGCTGGCTCACGTTGAGCTTCTCGTCAATCAGCACCCCCAGGTCCTTCTCCTCAGGGCTGCTCTTGAACCATTCCACGCCCAGCCCGTATTTGTACTTGGGATTGCCCTGACCTAGATCTGGGACCTTGCACTTGGCCATGTTGAACTTCACGAGGTTGGCACGGGCCCACCTTTCCAGCCTGTCCAGGTCCCTCTGTGAGGCATCCCTCCCCTCCAGCGTGTCTACCTTGCCACACAGCTTGGTATCATCGGCAAACTTGCTGAGGATGCACTCGATTCCACTGTCCATGTCTCTGACAGAAATGTTGAACAGCACATGTCCCAGCACATGTCCCTGAGGAACACCACTCGTCACTGGTCTCCACTTGGACATTGAGCTGTTGACCACAACTCTTTGTGTGTGATTGTCCAGCCAGTTCTTTATCCACTGCGTGGTCCATCTGTCAAATCCATGTCTCTCCAATTAAGAGACCCGGATATCGTGTGGGACAGTGTCAAAATAAATACTGGGATGTTGGAGAGATCTCATTTTTGGTCTGGCTAGCACTGGTGGTGTTTCTCTCTGTAGCACTGCCCCCGTCTCCCTCGGCACGCAAATCCAGGTGTGGGGTTCCGGTGTGCCTGTGCTGCTCCCTCTCCCCCAGTGTGGGCAGGAGGGAGGTGCGGGGCTCTGGCGGTTCCGACGTGGCTGGTGCACCCTTTGGCTTGGCGGGTGGGTGCGTGCGCATCCCTGTGCTGTGCGGAGAGCCTCTCCTGAACCCCATCCTCAGACTGGGAAGCGAGATAGTGAGTACAAGGAGAGAAACGACGCTGGGGAGCGCTGGACCGGAGACTGCTGCCAGCAACTGAATTTGATGCTGCAAAAAAGAAGTTGCAAAAGTAGTAATCCATCTGTCCACTTAGTGGGAGAAACCTAAGATCATCTCACAGTAATCAGCCCCCTGGTGTTTAAAAAAAAAAAAAAAAAAAGCCGCAGGTTTTTGCTTTAATGTGGATAACTGGCAAAATCTAAAGCACATTAATGTGCTCAGAGTCTGTGGGGCTTTTCTTTTTCTCCTTTTGACAAATAGAAGCTGTATCAAATTAAAAAATAATATAAGAAAAAATAGATTGCCTTTGCTTTTTAGATACCATGTATCTGCCATAGCATTTCAGAGGTATTCTTTCCTCCCTGAAACTCTCTAGTTAATTACCAGCAGAGTTATCAGCAAGTGGATGTTTTTCTTTGCCGCAGGTACAGTTGGACGGTGAACATTGTCGTTGTCGCATATCTCATGGTAATTCATTCTCAAGGTGATGCATTATGCAGGTGCCTTGCCATGCTATAGCTGCTTGGCTATATCAGTGTCTCCATTAAAACCCACGATACTGAGGGATTTTAATTTGTTGTAAAATCCTGCTCCAGGTACTACCTCAGATGACAAAGTCTGGGAGTGGTGGTTGTTTTGTTTTTTTTTTTTTGTAACCATTTTATTTTTTCATGCGTTTCCTATTTTTCCTTTCCCTGTAACTGTAAAGACACGGAGGAAACAGGCTCCGAAGGTGCTGCTTGATTCTTGCTGAGGTGAATTGGCAGGAATTGAGTTGGAGAAAGATCATAAAGATTTCTGCCTCCGCGTGTTGAAACGGTCATTCAGATGAAAAGGGGGGTTAAAGGCGGTGGGGGCTGAACATGGCAAGCTGTAAGGTGGCTGTAAGGAGCCCTCGTTGCAAAACGTTGCCAGGGAGAGGCGTTCAGGGTGAGCATTTCTGCAAGCCAGGCACAGGGGACGTGTCCTCACCACCCCTGGAGGGATGCACCTGCTGTCCGCAGCCAAGGCCATGGCCACCTGGGTCGGTGCCGCTGGCCTGGCCCGGCGTTTGGGGGCACCTGTGGCTGTGTTGTGCGGAATTGGACGCTGAGCACACCGGTGAGACGCAGCGGGGCTTTGCTTTGGGACCGGAGTCGATGAATTGCAGCAGATGCTTTGCTGCTACACAACAATTTGTAATTTAAACACAACTTGCCGTCCTGATTAGATTAAGCAGTTAAATTCATTTGCAATATTTTTTTCACCCTGCATTGTGTAATTAGCAACATATGATGCTTACATTAGCTCAATTAAAAGTTATAATGATTAATTTGCACATCAAAGCCTCCCCATGAATCAACTGGTAGAGCACACGGGAGCGAGCTCAATTACGCTGCGGTTGTGTGAAGTGCCCACGTGAACACTGTACCCCGCCTGCTGCTGGGGTGCGACAGTTGTGGCGCGATGGATGCTCCGGTGTGGTGGTTACTGGTGTTTCGTTCCTTCTGGAAAGCAGCAGGGTCCGTGTGCCTCCAGTCGCTCGATTGTAGAGAGGTGGGACTGACCTCTTCTCCCTAGTGACAAGTGATAGGACGAGAGGAAATGGGTTCAAGTTAAGCCAGGGGAGGTTTAGGTGGGATATTAGGAAAAAAATTTTCCCTGAAGGGTTATCCAGCATTGGAATAGGCTGCCCAGGGAGGTGGTGGATTCGCCATCCCTGGAGGTGTTTAAAAAAAGGGTAGACGTGGTACTTGGGGATATGGGTTAGAAGTGGTTTTGTCAGGTTAGGTTAATGGTTGGACTTGATGATCTTAAAGGTCCTGTCCAACCTTAACGGTCCTATGATAAATGATAGGGCTGATGTTTGCCAGGACCTGACCATTCCTTCCTTGCATCTGAGTCGGGGTGGTGCATCCCAAAGCACCCGACTCGCCATCCACCTGGGAACATTTAAAAGTAATAATGTTAAGGTTAGCGGTGGTTCTTGTTGATACCCTGTGTATATAAGCATTGTTCAAAAGTGTTTTGGCCAAATTCTGAATATTTTACCCAGGTTAATCTTTGATTAACGTGAGTTTTTCCTGAAGGCTTTCTAAGTCAGATTGGGGCTCTATCTAGTAAAGAACCTCATTTAAGCAAGCCAAAACCACCACGAGAGCTCCTATAAGCTAATTATGATGAATTATTTTTTTCTTTTTTATCTAGTCATAATATTGTCTTTCTTTCCACCTTCTGCTGAGCTGTGAAAATATTCTGCAAAATGATATTTTTGAATTGATGGAAAAGTACACCCCTGTCAACAATATTTTTCTATTGTTCATCAGAGACAGGCTTCATAACAAGAGAGATCCGTGTTGGAAAAGTACATCGACTGCAAACAGTTTATTCAAAGTCTTCTCAAATAGCAGGGACCGTTTATGAGTTCCTGCTCCAGCTGAAGATGAAATGCAGAACGTGGCTTCTAATCTTTCAGAGAAGTGGACGTGGCAGGTCGTAATAATGTATTGCCATTTTCACAAAAGATGGATTTTTATATTAAAGGTTCCAGTGGAAAAAGGTCTGGAGGCGTTAAAATATTTATATATTGTTTAAGTTACTGTACGAGGGTGCCGTCTCCTTCCCTACAGCGCTGTGGAGGTCGTGGACACGTAAGCGAGCGGAAAATGAGCTCCCACCTTTTTTGGTCCATGTACGTGTCTGTGCATACGTGCACGTGCATGCACCGATGTTAAATTGGTAGGGTGTTAAATGTTTCACTTTTCCAACCATCAATTTCAATTGAATTTCATAAGCCATTAAAGTTCTCCGCTGCTTCCTTTGCTGTTCCAGTTACGTGAGCTCCAGCCATTTAGCTGCAGGTCCTGGGGCATGATTGCTCTGTGGAGCAGCAAAAGTAAATTGGTTCCTGATGTAGAATCTTTTATATATATATATATGGTTTTTTTTTTAATGTTTCTAACTCACTGTGAGTGATGATGTTGGGCTGACGATGCGAATCTTCAAGCTTGGCTTTTTCTGGTCCTGTTCTGGATCCCCCCAACAGCATCTTTTTTAAAAAGCTTTTGTGCCTAACTTGAATGGCGAAGTCTTATGTGTAGAGGAAAAGGATTTCTTTTGCTGTTTATATATTTATCTTTAGAATCATGGTGGAAAGATTTGACCGGGGTTTTGGGTTTTCTCCCTGTAGATTTAAAATGTTTATAAGAATACTTATATGGATCAAAGGAGGTCTTCTGGCAGTCCTCTGACTTTGTTTCAGTACTGGCAGGGTGACAAATAATGAAAAAGAAATCATTTCCCCCTCTCCCACTTTTATTCTCAGGATAAATTAATGGTTAAGACCTCTGTGATCAAAAAGTAATCGCTTATGGCTCTTAAAAAAAAAAAAATCTCTAACACACTTTAAACAGATGATTTGATCTTTTCTGTTGGTTTGTGTTTTGCACTGGTGAGTGTCTTTGCTGCCAGTCTGAGGCTAAACTTGCCAAAGTTTATATGGCGGCTGAGCAGGTTGAGGCTGTGGGAAGGGAAACTGGATAAATAATTTTACTACGTTACAAAGCAGTTCCCGCAACAGGAGCTGAGCAGCGGGGACACAGCAGGGCCATGCCACAATGGTCCACCCGTAGGACCGTTTTGCACAGCATAAAGCTAAAGTATTTGCCAAAATACAGAATGAATGGGGGAAAAAAAGAGTAATTTTCATTTGCCATGTGATTAAAATAGCTCTAGCGTCTTCTAAAATGGGTGTGAGCGGCTGCTGAGACCTGCTGGGCAGGAGCTCGGGGCTGCGCGTTCCTCCTCCAGCTGCCCCTGCGGGTTGATGAACGGAGGGGAGTGTCCACCGGTGCTTTGCCAGAATGTCTCTTTTTCGTTTCTTTCCTCACTTTTAGAGCAGTGGATGTGAGGATGAACTGCTGTATTTTACACCTCTCCTCCCCTAGCAGCCAAACGGTGCCGTGCAGCCGGCCGCCCTGCGTCTGCGATGCTGCGTGGGGCGACCGAACTGGCTGCCCATCCCAACTACTGTGGGTTCCACCTTCCCGGAGCATTAACCTGCCATCCTTTCCAGCAAAGTCCGGCATAAAAGATTAGGTAGGGCCTGTAATCCTTGTTTGGGGATAACTGCAGTGGTTTCATGCCCTTTTTTTTTTTTTTTTTTTCAATGCTGCTAATTGGTGCTCTCAGCCTCAGCTCCAGCTTAATGAAGGCTGCTGTCTGGGAATCGTTGCGAACAGTTATGGAAATGTGTTTCAATGCTCAGAGATCTGTTGTACTTTTCTCTTTAGGGGCTTATTCCTTCAAAAAGGGTAAATGCGCCCCAAGTCCCCACCCGCCCAGGACGAATGCTTTCCATGAGCCCTGCAGCGGCTCTCCGGGCACCTCTGCAGCAGAGGGGGTTGACGGGGGGGGGGGTTAGCACTAACGCCAGCAGAAATTCCAGCCCCGCGGCACCCGTTGTGCTGAGGAAGCATCGCGTTCGGTCTGTTTGCTTCGTACTCCAGATGGGGCCTTTGGATGCTGGGAATGAGAATTGATAGAGCATCCAACTTCACCCCTGCCCGGGGGAGGAGAGCATCCCTCTTCCTCTGACCTGCCCATCGCAAGCATCAATTACTCAAGCCAATGGCCCCGTTAAATCAACAGGGCTGCTAATTGGATGCTAATGCAATATGCCTGCTATGGTCCTCGCTAATGCCATGGCTGCATCAGTCGTGTTGGTCTGTCCTGCGGTCAGTGTGTGTCCTTCTGTTCTTCATGGTGGGGACTCTGCGTTTGCACAGAGGCAGAGAAGTTTTAAGCTGTGTCTGCTAAAAGCAAAGGAAAAGGGTCACTTGATGGCTTTTCCCATCATGGCTGTTGGCCGTAGCCATATGTTCCCCAGGTTTGGAGATGCCTGGTGGTCCTGGGAGGTTTGGACAAGGGCTCGTGGTTTCTCCCAAGATGGAGAAGCACCATCCAGTTGGACGCACGCTCTTGCAAGCCAGGCCAATTAATTCCGCTCCGGGCGTTGAGCCAGCGATGGTAGGAAGCAATGATGAATAGCCAGACTGTCACTTCCTCCTCTGAGAGAGCATTTTGGGAGGTCAGGAGCCACCGCGGTGGGTGTGTTTCCGGAACAGTTTGCAGCTCATTTCTGTTGGTGAGACACAGAGCTGGCAAAGGTGCTCATTCCATGAAGCATCCCCTGATGATAATGCGTGAAGTTGGTTGGTTTTAAATGCCTCTTTAAAAGCTGGCTCTCCACCAAATTTATTCTGCTTTTACTAAGTTGTGAGATGTGAGGGTGGTGAGTCTGTGCCCTTGGGACCATGTGGTTTGGGATTTTTGTTTGGAAAGCCTCATCTGATGCTTGCTCAGGGGTCACCAATGGGAACTGTGTGCCAGCCAGTGGTGTCTGGAGGTTGTCACCCCGTGGTGGCCTTGCCTCAGCTCATCCAAAACGAGCTGCAGGTCCTCAAGCAGGCATGTGGATCTCCATTACTTGTTGGCAGCTTTAATCAGAAAAACTGGATCGAGCATCAGCTTATCGTCTTATCCCAGGAGGTGGTCCCTTCAGGCTGATGATGAGGGACAGGACCTACATTGTCCCTCACTTTTATCTACAGCCTTTCACTGGCAGGAAATGCAAAATCCTTCACATGGTGTTGGGGGGCACCTTTGGGGCTCATGGATTCCCCCCTTCCACCTTGTTTTTAAGGGAGGGCTATAACCTTCCTTGGGAGAGAGCCCATTCACTCAGACACCTTTCAGGTAGAGATTTCCCAAGGTGCCGGGGGGATGTTTCTCTGCCTTTTTGTCTGCAGGCAAAAAAAGTGGTTCTGAGTGCTGCTGGTGAGAGGAGGCACGCAGGCAGAAATGCAACCACCACCCCACTC
>VZSZ01002970.1:2363858-2456074 GCA_013398815.1 Ibidorhyncha struthersii | reverse complement strand
CCCCTCCAAAAAAAAAAAAAAAAGTATTACCAAAATTCTTGTGTTTGTATGGAGGTATAATTGTCCAGGCTGTCTCAGTGGCTGCAAATGACTCCAAGTACAGGGTGCTTCAAGACCAAGAGAGTGCCCAGGGCCTCCGGAATATGGCTGTGAAAGTAAAACAAGCGCTTGTGTTTAAAGAACAACATGGGGTATTGTTTATTTTTGCTCCTAATTAGAGGGAGATGCGAGTGGTCTAATTCCCATATTTTAAGAGCAACATTCAGCCAAAATGATGGACAGGGAAGATGAGAAGAGACTGGTACAAGCCAAAAGCAGCAAACCCATGAAGCAGAGCTAGAGACAGCTTTAAAGCTATGAACATAATTGCCTGAGGAGTCTGCCAAGGAACCAGATGCTGTAAATGAAAGAATAACTTCCATGGCTTGGCATCTGCCTGCGATCCAGGGGGAGGAGGAGCAGGGAACTGTGTGGATGGCTGGGAAACGGTGACTGCAGTTGCAAAATGGGTACCTTCAAAAATATTAGGTCCATACCGGTGTTTTGGTATGGAGGAGAGCGAACCTGTTGGAAAGAGGGGAGGTGACGGTCAATGCGCCTGTCTTCTGGGCTGTTTGACCCTATTCTGCGTGTTTGGCATCAGCATTACGTGGTTGTTTGGCTGCTGGGAAGGTCTGGGTGCTGCGGCAGCTTAAGCAGGTGGTGGTAAATGAGGAAGATGTGGCTGGGTTGAATTCTGAACCTTTTGGGACCAATTTTTGCCCAGAACCCTACAGAGCAGTCTGTTTTCCACGCATGGACAAGCTCAGTTGATTTTTAAAATAAGTGGCTACACGTGACTTGTCTGAGGTCAAATCACGCTTGGCAGTGCTCTAGTTTTGAAAACCAAACTGGAAAGTTCCTGTTATTTTTCTCCTCAATTTGTTTTTACAATTACTGTTAAAATAATTGCAGTCCTAGCAAAGGTAAACAGCTGGGTTTGCCATAATCAGTACATAACCAATATCCATCATTTACATAGTATAAAACCTCTGCAACACAGCATATTACTGAGGCTGCCTCTTAAGGCAAAAAATAAAAAGCCTTTATGGGAAGGGGAGCAGAAAATCAGCTGGGGTTCTCCTTCTGCATTTAGTACATGTGGATAATGGCATCAGTGTTTGCAGCAGCGACGTCGTCTCCTTTTTGCTTGTGCTTGAACCAAACGCCCCAGGAAAAAGTGATAATAACAGCGCTGCGCATGGGGCATCTTCAGAAAGCCGTGCGAGCGGTGCTGCCCGGTGTGCATAAACATAACGTGCCTTTCACAGCTGGGGAAATCAAGGCAGGGAGCAGTAATTACAGGTAATAGGGGAAGTTCATGTAATTTCAGGCAAGGACAAGGAGGATAGCGCTGTTTTTCAAGCCAGGGAAAGGAAGGAGAGCTTTGTTCATGGGTTAGGCTTTTTATTACTATTTTAATAGTCTCTTGTTTTCTACTCTTATAGTCTTTTGTTTTCTACTCTTGTTTGGCTTTAATCAGTGGAGACGAGGTTCAACATGCTCCTTGGGTGCACGGGGATGGGACAGAGGGGATGGAGGGCTCGGAACTGGGGGGGGGATCCCTGGCATCCCGAGGAGCCTGGCAGGGAGTGGAGTGAAAGCGGAGGTGGCTGGGGGCGAATTCAGCCCCTGACTCCGCACGCTCGGGGCAGCCTGCTGCCTGTGCCTCCGTGTTTGTAAGTAGTTGGGGATATTTTGCCTCCAAATAACAAAGTGTTTTTGCAAGGAGGGGTGGGGGGAGGGCTCTGTATTGCGGCAGCCTGGGGACACAGTCGTGTGCAAGTCAAATAGCCACATCATGTTGAGTGCTGAATGACTCTGCTTATTAATATAATAAACCAGAGGAACACGCTGTCATGATGGTCTCTGCAGCGAGAATCCAGGGGGTTATTTTAACCAAGGCAGCATTAAATCTTTCTGTCTCCTGAAAATTGCACCCTGGAGGTATGGGCTGTAGGGTAGGAGGGTAGGAACATTTAACAAGGGCTTGCAGGAGTTTTTATGCATATCGTGGTCTCCAGAACAGTGCTTTGCTGTCTGAGGTTTTTATATCTTGCTCATCACTATAGTCAAGTTTCTTAGACATGATAAGGAGCAAAGTGCTCTCTCTATTTTTTTTTCCTTAGTTTCAAGACAAATTTTTTTCTGCTGTAGCACTGATACAAGACCTTTTCTTCAGATGTACTATATGAAAACATGCTGTCATCCTCTGCTTTGGAAGCTGGGAACTGTGTGTGCGTATATGTATATTCTATATATACACATACATACTATAGAGAGATACGTATGCGTATATATAGATCTCTCTCTCTCTCTTTCTCTCTCTGATAAAATAGGCCTTTCTCGTCTCTTTAACAAAAACTGGGTGTTTGTTAGGTGATGGAAGATCAAATCTGCCCCCGGGGTGCCCTGACAGGCTCACAGCCCTGATCTGCTGTCATCAATTCAAGGGCAGTAGCACTCCTCTCCCGCACCCCTGACTCCAGG
This sequence comes from Ibidorhyncha struthersii, assembly GCA_013398815.1. NCBI lineage: Eukaryota > Metazoa > Chordata > Aves > Charadriiformes > Charadriidae > Ibidorhyncha > Ibidorhyncha struthersii. Next base: position 2,453,545 of record VZSZ01002970.1, on the reverse strand, counting down.
ATTTTGGTCAGTGGGTGCATGGGTAGGTTCACCAAACCCTTGGAGAAGACCTCACATGGGGTTAGTTAATGCCAACAGCCCGGCTGCCTCCCTTGGAGCCTGGGAAGTCTCTGAAGTCAGAGTGAGACCTTTGTGGCTCCAGACAGCCCCATCGTCGGGGGCTGCCCAGTGTGGACAGGGATTTCCAGGAGGCTCTGGTCCCTGCTAGGGAGGGAGTTGAAAACGAAAAAGGCAAATCTCTCGGAGAGAACAAGTTGAGGGGAGTCCCTGCAGGTTCCTCCGAAGTATTTTGCATCATCCACGTGCCAAACACTGAGTGCACTGGGCTGGTCCGTGATGCTTTATTCCACAGTGGAGCTGGAGCACTCTGGAGCAGAGGGTGTGATGGTCTCGCCTTTGCCAGCCTCTGGTGAAAAATGCGCCTGCATCTTCCTCTGTTTCCTAGGTGTTGGCTCAACACGGAGGCAGCTTTCTCCTTTCTTTTTCTCATCATGGAAAGGGTTCAATATGTTGTCTGAAATAACTTTTTTGCCTCGGCAGGGAGGTTCCTTGAGGCTGTAATTGACTCTTTCTCTCTTTCAAGCAATGGCGTTTTACCTGGGAAAGGAGCCAGCTGGTACTTTCAGCACAGTAGAATTCTGCCTTGCATTAAAAGGAGGTGCTTCCAGATCCTCCTTGGGTTTTTTCACCCCCTTATGATGATCTCATTTTACTTTGTACCCTCACTACCATCCTGTCCACAGTCTCTCCAGCTCCTTCTTAGAAAGTCTCCCATTAGACAGGCACTTCTTCAGTTTCATTGAAACAGCACCTGCAGCACCAACAGATGAATCATCTGAAGTCCTCAGCTGCATCATGATGGGCAGCTGAAATCTCCTTTAAGTGACCCTGAAATGAGGGCTGAATTATTACTGGTGGTTTTTCTTTTCAATGAGGACGTGTGATAACACTGAAGGTAAATTGAAAGTGAAAAAGATGCTGGATACTGGCAAGAAATCTGAAGAGGCCAGGAGAGAAGAATTTCCAGGGCAGAAACAAACTGTTCTTTGTTCTTAGTTTTTCATGCCAATTTAATGTATTCATGAAAATTGCCTCAATTTAACTTCAGGGGAGAAGAGAAACTACAGGGTTGGTGTACTGAAAGGCTGCATCCTGTTTTAGTAAGTTTGCTATACTTAAGGGTTTCACCTAGAGGGTTTTTTTTTATGGTTTCTACCAGCACTTTTTCACACCTGGTTCTTTTTAAAAAGCGCTCTGCAAAATCTGCAGGAAAAAGATGCTAAACTCAGTTATCCCTGTTTCACAGGTAGAGGGAACTGATAGAGATGTGCAGTGACTTTGGTCCCTGCCAGAGTCAGGAACAGAGATGAGCCTTTAGCTTCTGTGTTCCGTATGATGCAACACCACACACCCCTGCCCTGGAGTCGTCCCGGCAGCGTGTGGCTGGAGCGGGAGGTGTAGGGCTGAGCCCGTCATCTCGCTCGACTCAACTTGGTCTATGTGCCTGCCCTTGGGTACAGTGTTCACACTCTGTGTGATGAGCAATGAAAGCAGTGGTGAATATTTTGGATTATATATACCTTATATAGCTAGAGGTATGAAGCCGTGATAGACCTGGCTACTTGTCTGGCTCTCTTGCCAGTTAAATAATCTGGAGTTGAATATCTCCACCTCTCTGGGCATTGGTTTTCCCCTCTAGCGCTCTCCCTCTTCATTTCTCCGTCATTAATCTGCCCACATTCAGGTGGGATTTAAGAAGTACTCGCTTGGCTTTGCACGGTGGAACTGGCAAGTTCTGCTCAGGTCTCTGAGGTCCATAAAATGCACTAGGAGTCTGCAGATGCTGCTGGTTTTACTGCTTCCTTTGTAAGGTCGGTGCATCAGCAAATCAGTGTTAGTCACTGCTCTCTCTCCAGGACAGTCTTTCTTGGACCCACAGGGGTGGGAGATCTATTGGCATTTGGAATTATTATGAATTTACTCTGAGATACCTTGCTAATGTAGGAGCACCACCTCTGCCCGTCTAAGTCCAGCAGCTGCAGGATGTGAAGGTCTGGGACCACATGGGCACAAGGCAGATTTGTTTTCCGGGAGATTTTGATGCTGGAAATGCAGGGATGGAGCTTCCCCGCCTTCCATGTCTGGAAGAACACGATCCTCTGCAATAAATGAGTACCGCCACCTTGCCTTTTGCTTAGGAAAGGGCCTCCAGGAGTTTTATTGTGCAACTTGGGCTGTGCTTCTTGTGCACAAGCCAAAGACTTTAGTTTCTGGGTTTATTGTATTATCCTCAAATTAAAAAAAAAAAGTCATTAAGAAAAAGAATAATACAATTTCAAATTCTCATAGCTTCCTCTGCACACCTGTGGCCTTGTCGGGGTGATCATGGCACCGACAGGCACAGATCCTGCAGCGCGCTTAAGGAGAGGCAGGAAAGTTTGCAGGATATGGGTTGTAGATTCTAAGGTCTTGCAGTCCAAAGGCATTACTTTCCTGTCTTTGCAAATGTTTCTGATGCTCTATAAATACTGTCTTTGAGGTTTACCGGTAGCTAACATTATCGCATGCTTTCATTTAAAGGAAAATCAGAGTGCCTGTTTTATATCTCTCAGAGAATTATGAAAGCCCTCTTTGCCGCATTGCAAACAAATGGAGATTGACAGTTATTAGTTTATGATCTAAGTGCTCTGACAGTGTTTGGCGCAGAGGGATTTTCCGTCATTGACTTGGAGGCATCCCTCTTACGTGCTCAAGAGGGATGCTGAATCCATTGTACCATCGCTGACCATTTACTTGACCCCCGCTGGGGATCTCCAGGTCCTGGGGGGTGAAGGTACCGGTACTGGGAACGCCGGGCAAGTCGCTGAGCAGAAACTTGCTCTTTGCAGCAGATACTGAAAAGGAGCCTGAGAAGCTATATTTTTTCCCCATGGCCTTGTTTGGGGGTATTCGGGAGCAATACAGAAACTGAAGGATTATGTTATGCATATTGCAGGTCACTTTTAGCAAGAATCAGCAGGAATTTAGCACCTTATGTATGTCTAATAAATCTGAATTAAATCTTTAATTGAAGGGCTTAATGTGAAGAGTAACCAAAAAACTAACCAACCTGTTCACTTGCTACTGGTCTGGTGTTCGCTGTCTCTCCGGTGTGAGGCAATTACTGCGGGTCATGTAGCTCATTTTATCTAAGTATAAGCAGCATCTCTGCAGGAGTTAGGGTGCAGGCAGCACGGGCGCCTCTGCCCCGTTCGCAGGCACAGCGCGGGCCGCTTCTCGCAACCCAGAGCACTGCTCCAAAGCCCTGCCCGTCATGTCCGGCATATGGCATTGCAGCCCTTAAATATGATGGTTTTCATTTGTCACAGCTGTCAGTGACTGGAATCGATCTCCGGTGCTGTTAATCCATCCTGAGTGGAGATCCCGGCAAAGCTTTCTGGTAGAGGGGAGAAGTTTACTCTCTGCTGACACTTTGCAAGAGAAAAAGAGACAAGTATGTTATTGATCGCAAATGACAGTGGGTGTGCCCAAGCTCTCCGATGCCCAGTGCAGGCTGCTTTTTGGGTCTCTTTCTGGGGACAGTAAGCTTTGCAGTGAAGTCACTGGGATGCCAGCAGGGAAAGCAAGACATCACCTTGATCAACCAGCACCATCCGCTGTCTGCCTGCTTCCTATGATGCTACGGAGAATTGGGAGTTAAATTTTTTGTAAATGACATAGAAAAGGCAGAGCACTTATTATTTTATTTTGCATGCAGTTATTCCTCCTGCTTCTCCTCGTCAGTATTTTGATTGCTGTTGAAATCTCTCTCCTCCCTGGGTGTAGGCAGCAGCGTAAGGATGGGCATGCTATATTGCTAAGCAACACTGCGAGAGCGCTGCGTACCCCAGGCGCTGTCGCTACCGCACATCCATTTTGCATCGTCCGCTGCCTCAGTGCTGCGCTTGCTGGATTTCGATCTCACAGCCCCATCGATATCATTGATTAGGGGAGATTACAGTGATCGTAAAGTTAACTAGAAAATGGCATTGCCTGTTGCTGGTGGGAGGCTGACGGCACAGGAATGCTGCTCGCAGGGAATTGATGCTCATGGCTATTGATTGGCAAACACTTTGCATTGCATTGAATGTCAGTCTAGTTAGTTCATAAATTTATGGATGTCATTCTGCATTTGGCACAATCTTGCCTGCTTTCTGTGTCATTTTGTCTGGAAAGTTTGACTAAAATGGCAATGTGATATGCTATGAACAAAATGGAGATGTGGGAATAAAATACTAGTTTTATCATTTGCATTTACTCTACATCTCAGAGAGCAGTGTTTAGCATACCTGTGCTTTCTAATTTTACTTTTTAACATGGTTTAAAGCCCAGGGAGACTCGTTATATGTCAATATAATGATATTGGTACAATATTGGTAAAATATTGGTATTTGGAGATGGTTGTCAGATAACTTTCATTTTCCACGCACAGGCGCGTAGTAAACACACAACATTTATTTAATACTTTGGGGACAATTTTAAGTCTTTCAAATATACACTGGGTAATTGAAAACAAATGTTAGCTTCTCTTTAATAGTGCTTCACAGTAGTCACGGTGCAGTGTGACCGAGTTTTCATTTTAGTATTCTTCGGAGACATTTGAAGTATGCGGCTTCTTAAATCTGAGCTGCCTTAGAGCATGGGGATCGCTCTCTGTGAAACGCGTTATTGCAGCGTTGGGAGGAGAGTCCGCAGTGAGCAGGGTTTGCCCCTCGGGGTCATGCCTGGCCCGTTCAGATTGGATGCACTCCTCACAGCTGACCAACTTTCTGGGCTGCAATTTGGTAAAAACTTCGGTAACAGAGACTCGCGCGTGGCACCTCCCAGCTGGGAGGCAGTCACTCCGTGCAGCGTTTGGGGTGCTGTGAGCCGTGGCAGCATGGGGTCTCATCATGTCCCCTCAGGGCTCTTCGTGGACCAGATCCAGCCCACGGGGTGCTGCACTTGTGTTTGCGTTTTGCAGGCAGCGAGGCTTGCTCAGAGCAGCTGACCTGCATTGGGAGCAAGGCTCGAGCCGCTGCATCAGCAGTGATCCCATACGCCGTGTCCCCAAGGGGCCACCGGGCTCCAGGTGGAGGCTCAGCGGTTTTGCTGTGGGGACGAGACTGGAGAGGCAGCTTGGATTGGCTCTGCAGTGAAGACCCATCCCTAGATCGCCACTGGGTGGCTTTTCCCAGGTAGCCAAAAGAGAGCGATGCCTTTTGCTCCCCTCAGCAGCGTGTTAAATTTGGGCCGGTGATGCTGACAAGGAGTGCGCCATGGATGGGATGTATCTTGTCTAACAATTAGTCATCTAAAAAGGACGTTCTCTGTTTAATCACTGCAGGGGAGTTGGCCGCTTCAGAGGTAATTCGTCATGCTTTGACCCACGTGTCTGAGCAGAGGGGAGCGGGCTCCCTGGTGCTGCTGGGTGGTGAGGGGCTGGCGTGGACACAGCCGTATGGGGTTGGTCTCTGACTGGACGGGGTTTTCCATCCCGTATGTGCTGATACCCAGCCCCTGAGCTGAGAAGTAGCCTCTTCCCTTGCCACGTCATCATGGGAACGTTTGTGAGGTGGGAGGGGGCTGTCAAGCTCCCTGTGCCAGCAAGGGAAGAGGGGCCACCATGCTCCTCTCTGAGGCACGGCAATTTTGCTTTTAGCAGAATAAACCACTGCAGAAGAACGGGACCTAATGAAGAGAACTTGAAGTGCATTTATCCTTTGAAAAGTGAGTCTAAATATAGTGCTGTAGAGTTCAATATCTGTCTCTCCGAGACGTTCAGATCAAATGTACCCATTTTGAGATTTTTATTTTTTTTTTCCTCTCCTTTCTGTCAGTCCAATGGCTTCCCCTGGGAATTGAAATTCCAGTTGAGCTCCTTTGGACTCATGAATCACTTCCAGTTACAAAGGCCCCGCGGTGCGGTCGGGACACGGGTAATTATGTTAGTGTTCAGCAAGGCAGAGGAAAGCCCACCTCACCTCCCTCCTATTATATCAGCTTTTGGTGCTGTCTCGGGAATAATAATAATAATAGCAGCAATACAAGGGCCGCCGTGAAAGCCAGGGGACCTGCCTCATGCACACAGGTAAGAGAGAGCCTGGGCAAGCGGCAGTCCTTGCCAAGTGCTCCCCTGGCAAGTCTTTACTGTCCTCTGCCTTTTTTTCAGATGAGCTGGGGCCACGGTCAGGCGGCGGCTTCTTTTGCGAGACAGGTGTACCCAGAAAGGCTATTCTCATATGCTGTATAAAAATGGAAATTCATCCCTAAACTTCCAAATTCATTTGTAAAACAGTTAAGAAATGAAAACTGTCAACACCTGAGACTGAGAGTCCATCTGGCCCCCGAAAGAGCTCAATTTTCCCTTTGCTGATCTGGGCTAGGTATATAAATGCGATCGTCAAAACAGCAGCAGAGGTGCCCGGGCTCATTTCTGTTTGCATCCATCCACTAGAGACTTCCTTTTAAGGATTTGCTAGGCTCCTGAATTGTCATCTTGTCATAAAAAGGGAAATAAATCCTTTTGTTTGCCCTGTGTAGCCATTCTCCCCAGATCTATACCAGTATTGGAAAATTCTCTGCCTGTCATGGTAAAGTTTGAAAACCAACTTAACCTGTGCCTTGTCATGCATCCTTTCAAAAAGATGTGCTGAAGATTTGGCCAGTTTGTTCATTAAATAAAACTAGCAGAGAAAAAATCTCATTCAAATGTGTTATTTTCTGAGAGTGACATATGCTGTTGACTCACACAAATATGTCTCCTCTGGAGAGTCCCTCGTGTAAGAAATCTCAGAGCACTTCGTCTCCAGTCATTAATGAGATTTTTTCTTTTAGCAGAGCTATTAAAAACTCTGATTTTAATTCTCCAAAAATGCAAAAGATGTCGAATCATACAAATCCAATATTTGCTCTGTTAATAACTGAACAGGTTATAAGAGGGGGAATGAAAATATAACCCGAGGAAATGCATTGTTTTCCTGGTGGTGTTTTTCCCCTGGTTGCTGTTTGTTACTATCCATGTTACCTTGGTAGCAGTTTTTGATGTATCCCTAGATAATAACATGCACACAGAAATATGAAGTGTGTATGGTATATAGGAACACATATAGTACACGCAAGTGAAATGAGGTGTATTTTTTTTTCTTTTCTGTTTCCTTTGAGTATTCTTGAGGCCGTAAAGTCCTTAGAAGTAATTTGCTGAATTTCCATATCTCGTCGGGATGAGGGCGGTGTTTCTGTACCATTCCCAGGGACTACCTTCGAGGGCTGCATCCCGCCTCAGGGTGGCAACAGCTGTGGTCCCGGCTGTAGGAGCAGAAAGTACATTTTCCCTTTTATTTCAGCTGACAATTAGTGGCTGTTTGTGGCATTGGTTGGATTTTACTTCTATCTGAATTATAAGAGTATCCTCTATATCAAGAAAAAATCCATCTCTGAGGTGGTACGTGCTCAAGTCTTTGCCTTGCAGGATGTCTAAGCAGTGGATGACTCGGAAATCTCCAGTTTGGTCCTGCTTTTGGTCAGTCTTTTGAAAGATACTCTGAATTGCCAGCTCAGATGTTTTTAATGCTGTATTTCAGCCAAAAGTTAACAAGTGTTTCCTCCTTGCATCAGTGTGCCGTGCAAGGCCCCGGCTGGAGGGATGGGGCAGGGGTATGCTAAACTGGGTTTATCTTGGTGGCGAGGGGGATTAGTCTAAATGAAGCTGAAGCGTTTCAACTCCTTGCCCAAATCAATTTTTCTTCCCAATGAGATAGTGCCCCTCTCCTAGCAGAGGGAATTATCATTTCAGCCAGGCAATTTAGAGCTATCTTAGGCGGTGGTGTCAGGTACGTTCCACGCAGGGTTGGTTCGATGTCATGACGATGGTTTTGAAGGTTCCAGTCGTGTTTATAGTGCTGTAGTAAATTTAATAGAAAGTAGTTACAACACGTGAATGGCAAAGGGCATAACAAAAGCTAAAATCCATTTCAAGTAGGTATGAAATTCCAGTTACATATTTATTTGTGCTCAAGTAGGAAATGCCATCGCAGTGGTGACAATATGTTCCCCTCCCCCAGTCCTGTATACCTACTGTGAGCTGTCCCCTCCTGGCAGGGGGTGGCTCCTAGATATATTTGGGCTATTTTGTGATGCCATTTGCAAGAACAGTGTTAACTAATGAAGTCGGTGCTTTTCCAGCCTGGCTTGGATTTCTCTGGTTGCACCCTGTTGGTCTCTGGTTGTTGGGTTTCCCAACTTATTCCCCAGACAGCGAGCAAGAGTTTTAAGTCAAAGAATAATGCAGAATCGTGTCTCTCTGCTGCAAATGGGGACTGGGTAGGTTCCTTCCTGGGATCGGTTAGGGATTAGTGGCTATTTTAGGAGCTTTTGGAGTTAGCTTCCTTTAAAAAACTTTTGCATAAAAAAATTGGTTTTTGTGGTGCACAGTTTTATGGAAAGCAGAGAAAATAATAAATCTGACAGGCTCTGCTCAGGGAAGTCTTCTTTCCCTGTAGTCAAATACGGCAAAGTTTAGTTGTGGGTATCTCTTGGGATGGCTGCATAAGGACTGGATCTTCAAAAGCTTGTCTAACTTTTTGGGAGTCAAGCTTAGTCCTGCAGGATGCTGATTTCCTTTTCTTTGCTACCGGAGCATCCTTTCAATGACTTAACGGATGCTCAAGTGCTACACATCTCCGACTTCAACCAGATTTTTTCAGCCTGATGTTTTCCCCTATTGAAGTCTATACCCATCATGGGAAAAAGCGGGTGCTTATTGCTGAGCAGGGAAAGTAAGGCGGACCCATCTTCTGGCTTTGAATTGTGTTAGTTGATGTACGGGCTTGAGGGCATTGCCGTGCTGTAGTGGATGTTTAGGAAAAAGCCAGCTGTTTTCTGCAGGTTGCAATGAACGGGAAGTCTTTGGGCTTTTGATTTCAAGATGCCTTAGTTTGCTGCTCTCCTGGAGTTATGAAATACTGTACAAGTGCTGAGAAATTAATGACTTGGAAAACAAGCGCTCATAAAGAAAATGTCAGGGTTTGGAGACCTGCTTGGCAGCTAGGGAGACTCCTGTGTTTTTTGCCATTGATTACGAAGGTGCTGGAATGGCTAATTTTCCTCTTCCCTCTGCAGTATTTTATGACATGTTATATACTTGGCAGAACAAATCGGGTCACTGCCTTTACTGTCTGCTTGTGCAACGTGTAGCTCTTGGGACTGGAGGGCAACATTTGAAATTTGCACAGAAATTGGAATTTAGCTGTGAGGATTGAAGACGCTTATTTTGCTTGGATTATGTTCCTGTTTATCAGCATCGGGAGGTATTTGAGAGACCTAAAAATTGAATTCTAGGTTTTGCATTAAAAAAAAATATTCTGTTAGAATGAGTTTTTCTTTGTGAAAGTTGGATATTGAGTATAGATCTGACTCTCCCGTGTCTGCAGAAAGAGGATAAAGGATAAACCAAGCTTATTCTTAAAAGGCACGTAATAAAAAAAGAAATAAGAGTTTAAAAAAAAAAGAATCTATTTGACTGCTTTGAATCAACAAGGCTGAACTGGGAACTTCAGAAACTTTTTAGAACAGATTGTGCTTGCTTTCTTTTTATCTTCATAAAAATTAAAACTTAAAAAAGAAGTAGCCTCTAATGAAAATGCCGAGGCAACTATTAACTATCTTTTTCGATTAAACCATCTATCGAGGAGCCTGTGGGAGCTGGCTTGAAAAAGGATATTATTATTACATTGCTTTATAGCAATACCAATTTTTAACCACAGAATATGTTCTTTAGGCATTAAGTACTGGGGAGAGCAAAGAAAATGAAGATCCTGAATTACATAAAGCTGATGAAAATACATTTATGGGATGATCTTTCTCTGCTGGTGAGAGTAAATGCTAATTTACTCTCACTGTCTAAACTGAGCTGGAGTAACAGGCACACCTATGGTGAATGTTACGACCTTTGTGTAGTGCTGCTGTGCTCCCTCCCAGAGCTGGTAGCGTTTTGTGGATCAACAAAGTACTTCCCATTTACATAAAGACTTTTAAAGTCCTCTTATGATTCACTTTAGAGATGTGCAGTTGTCTAACAGAGCAATGGCTGTTGCAGTTAGCAATGTATTTTGAGATCTTTGAGATTGGAAGATGCTATCAAACTCTATGGTGTCTGTTATTTTAATTTTATGTTCTGCTCTAGACGGTCCTGAAGCCTAATATATCTTCTATTCTGCTAGAGGGAACTGGCTTCTTTTTAAGATTTTACAGGCTGTTTCTGTTGTGCAGTGGAATTCAAATTAGGAATTATTCTGTTCTATTCAGAAAACAAACTCTTATGTTAGGATGGAAAGATAGGGAAGGTTCAGTGGCAATAAAACTGTGGGTGAACTGAGTCCGTGGCAGTTAGACACCTTCTGTAAGGTCCTTTGCGTACAGATAATAGCTGGGATTTTCAGTCCGGGTCTTAAAGAATACAAGCCCCTTTCATGTTATTTGGAGTTCACTCTAAATAAAAAAGTTTATCTTCAGTGCTTGTGCCCCATTCTCACGGAACAAACTGTTTAGTTAAACCTTGTCTCGGCTTTGCAAAGAAAAATAGGGGCTGGTTCCTGTTCTGTGCTCAGGGCACTGGTGTTCGATCGCAGCCCTTAGGGATGACGGATACGTGCCTGACAGCGATGCATTGATGCATATTGATCTCAGAAAACTGATGAGGGGCCCAGACCTGAGTGGTCCATGTACATGGAAGCAGCTGCAGTCTTATCTCACAGTTTAATTGATTATTGAGGGCTTTTATGGCTTGCAAGCCAGCATGAGTTCTTATTAGATTTGGCCTTTAATGGCAGCACAGTTACCTGAGGGCAGAACTGCAATGTTACGGCTCCTGAATGTTTACTGACTCCTCCCTTCCCTCCTTAATGCTGCTCAAGGTGACTGTCAAACCCACAGAAGGCTTTCCTAATGAAATGTATAAACTGTGTAAATCTATCTTCTGCACACAGAAGTTTTTGGGTTTTTTTTTTGTTTGTTTTTGTTTTTTCTCTGTTCTTTTTATCTCCTAGTAATTGTTCCCCCTAGGATTGGCTGCATGATATTAAAGAATCTTTTCTTGTTGTGCAATTAGTTTCAAAATGGCATATTCTCCCGGTGCATCAATCTTGTTCTGCAGAGGCAGGCGGCCACGGGCCAGGAAAGACCTTGGCACCGCTCCTTGAGGGGCCCTTTTTGCCCTTGTAGGCTCAGAGTTTTTTAAGCCTTGATAGTGAGGACGTGTGCCATGTGCTAGGTCTGCCTCCCATCCCACATGAGCGTGTGTGCTTAGGTGTTTACAGGTGACTCTTCATGTCCCGTCTCCCCTGGGAAGCGCTGACATATTCCCATGGGATAAAATCAGCAGCATAGAAAAAACTAAGGTCCAATAAGGGATTTAAGCACCTAACTCCCATTAAGGTCTGCAGGGCTTCAGCGAACCTGGTTTGGTGAAACCAAGCTTATAATATTTGACCAAAGTTGCATAGGAGGCGGTTGGCGTCAGACTTGGATCTTCCAGCCCCAAAGCCAGTTCCTCACTGTTGCATCGTTGTCCTTTTGCGGCAGCGGGCGATTGTGTTGCTGGAGGAGGAGCAGCCACCACTATTTTTGTTGCTTGTGCTGTTAATGCAGATTCCTGCGCTAGCAGACGTGCTGGCAGGCTGTTACGCGAGCGGCTTCGAGCCTGTGCATGCCCTTGTGTCTCTCTTGTGCAAATTTCAAAATGCGGTTCCTGCTCCTTGTAGGGTGGCAGGGTGGGTGCTGGGTGTGAGGTTTGCCGGTTGCAAAGTTTGCTGGTCACTTGCTCCATAAAGAAAGATGCAATTCCTCCCTGTCAACGAACAAACTCCGATATATCATACAAGCCTTTCTGGGCTTCTGACTTGTCTAGATTTAGTCAGAAATTCAGCGTGGATGGACTGAACACAGAAACTGCTGAATGAATTTAGCTGGATCAAATTTTCAAGGAGAGTGACAGCAAGAGGTAGCTGCTTGAGTGAGGATATTAGAGCTGTTCTCTATCGTTTTGAATAGGTTTCATATTCCTGCAAGCTCTGGATCTTTTTTTTGTTTTTGTTGAATATATCCTACCTGTTGTAAAGCAACCTAGCCTTGTTTTAATAAATGCTACATGGCTCTGTACTGTAGCTCCACAGCAACATAAGAAAACTGGATAGAAACATTCTCGGCTTTCAGCTAGCCTGCAAAGTGACTGAGTTGCTATGGGTTGTATTCTTGCATGCACCACTGTGAAATTAAAATACCAAGAAGGCTGGGAAAAAAACACAATGATGGCCATACCAACCTTCTTATTCCTGTCTTCTTCAGCTAAGTTACAGCAGTGATAACTAGAAAAGATCTTTTCAACTGTCTTTCTGTTTCCCATTCAGAAAAGCAAAGCTAATAAAGTTGCTTTTTAAAGACTTTTTCCACTGTGGATGTTCTCCTGCACTGATCTAACATTAATCTGAAGTTTGGACTGCCAGTCATGGGAAAGAATATTTATTTAATAAGCCACCCCCATCATGAAATGCCTTTGGACTTAAGGAAAAGATGTATAGAATAAAAATGAAATGTAGCAGAGATAAACAGAAATTTAATAAGGTTCTATAGGAATTCCTGTACAAACCTAAGGAGTTTAATAGAAAATGAGACGTTATTTTTAATCATCCTCTGGAACTCCATAGCACGGTTTTAATTAAATTATGTAGGATGGGTAGGAAAAAAATCTAAGGAAAGATGACTAATTTTCTATTAACCTTTATTCAACTTTTTCATAAAATGAATTAAGTTAATGACTCATTTCTGTTTGTGTCGTCTTGGTGAAAGCTCATATTTACAAAGCTTAAACTGTCTCCAGTATTTCCCGTCTTGTCCTTGTCCTTCCACCCCTCGTTTGGTTATTCCGTGCCCCAGCATGGGCACTTATTAGGAAGATGAACCTATAGAAGACATGACACTGTAGGGTCCTAAGCCCTGCTGACCCTTTGATTTATTTTGGGACCATGGGGATTTTTAGAATTTTTTTCTTTTTCTTTTTTTTTTCTTTTCTGATTTGTGTGATTCTTCCTGGAAAGGGGACGGTCCTGAATTCCAGGTTCCCAGGTTCCTCCAGGCTGGTTGGAAATGGGTATCTGAAAGAACCACCTCAGTTCTGGCCATCAGCAAGTCAGAATGGACCCATATGGACCTGCTGGCTTTGCCCCCCCGCTGTTTTTGGCCTTGTTGGATTTGATTTGCTGTGCTGCTTTAATAGCTGTAAAATGAAGTAATTAAAGAAAACTTGAGAAAGTCGTCAACCTTTTGGACACTTGTAATTTTTCGCTAGGCCGCGTCTGAGCCTGGTAATGATTGCACTCACATGGGCCATTGGTCTCTTAAATGAAATTTCATCCTATGCTTTGAAAAATGCTTGATGTTTCCTTTAGTATGAAGGAAACCAAGTCCATAGATACCCCCTTGAAAACGGCTTTAGTAATTAATCCCACAAGGCTCATCAATGTTGCTGGTGTCTCCATTAGTTACATGCAGAAATAAAGACAAATGGCTCTTGTTAATAGCCCCAGGAATGCATAAATCTTGCTTGTTTATGGGAGAAGGCAACACAAGGAGACATTATGTTATGAGGCTTTTTGTTCGATTTATGGTGTGTTGCCTGCCTCTACGGTCATGGATTTAAGTCAGAAACGTGCAGATAGGTACAGTGTCCTGGTTTTGTTTGCATTAGCCCAAGGTATGTCCCACTGCTGCTACAGCCCTGGGGGTGGGAAATGCCTCTGCCGTGGGACGGAGAGGCTGGAGGATGTGGTTGGGTTGTGGGGGGCGCTCTGTGCCAGTCCTCCCCGTTGGTGGAGCGTGTTGAGCCTCTGTCCTCAGCTTGAGCGGGAAGGGTTGTGTGTGCTGGCTGAGCACTTCCTCTTTGCTGCAGGTCTCAGCTTGTTGACCTGCAAAAGATCAGACTGTTTTCATAGAAAAGCTGTTTTTGTAGAATGGCATGTCATCCTCAGGACTTCAGCCTCCTACTTTTCCCCTTCTTCATGGCCTTGTGGTTTCCAGCATCCTCCCCCTACCAAATGCATCTCATTTAATCTCACAAAGTGGTATCTCATGACACTGTAAAAAGGGTGGTTGGAAGGATCTTCTGGGGGTTTCCAGCCCAGCCTCCTGCTTGGAGCAGGACTGTTGTCTACACGAGGTCAGGGCAGCAGTGGCTTTGCTGAGCTGAGCCCCAAACTCCCCCGGGATGGGGATTCCTCCCCTCCCTGGGGCCTTTTCCTGTGCTCCCTCTGAGGGAAGACCCTCCTGACCCCCAGACTATGTCTTCCAAACTGTGACTTGTGGCCATTGCCCCGTTTTCCTGAGGGATCCCCCCGTCTGATCTTTACTGCACTCAATTCAAGCTGCTTATGATGCCCTGCAGTCCCTGCTGACCTCTTACCACCTTTCCCCCTACCTGCCAAGTGACCGCCCCCCCCCCCAGTCGAGCAGGGTGAACAATACATCATTTCCTGAAAATACCTTAGTTTTTCAGCTGTCACAGCTCACACCTTTCTTTGCCATTCCATTGCATCCCTGCTCATCCTTTATTGCTTGTCTTAATAGAACACCAGTCCCCTTGTTGCGAGGGGATCCCTTGCCTGTGGGTGCTCACGGTGGCTGCGTTCATTATCTTACCAGAAGGCTGGATTTTTCTAAAAGGGGAACATTTGGGTACTTTTGAAGATTGTTTTGGGTGTCTGTCTTGGAAAAGTTTGGCTTAATTTTTCTGTGTGACTGAGCAGTGTTTCATGGAGTCAGACCTCCTGGAAATCAGTAATGTAGCAGGAGGGGACTGTGGCTGCTCGAACCATCACTTGTTCCTCGAACAGTGCAGGAAGGACTGAGGAATTTCCTCTTGATTTTGAAGTAGAGGAACAACCACCCTGTGTAGCTTGTTTTAACAGTTGATGTAATTAATTCTGCTCTTTTAGCTGGGGCTGCTATTTTTATCAGCCCTGGACTTGCGTACTGCTGTAGTAACAGCTCTAGGGCAGACCTCCTGCTCCTCCCAGTCCCGAGTGTGAGGTACGGCTCTAATTATATTTACAGTTAATTCACAGTTCACCGAGCGGAGCTTGGGGCCAGTTTCACAAGTGCTTCGCTTTGTTATCAAACTGCTAATAAATATGGGGAGCCATTGTGAGCAAACGCAGGCAGCAAAATCTGAACAAGGGTGGAAACTCGTGTGTCATTAACTCCATGCTACAGCAGTTGATGAAAAGCAGAACCCCGCAGATGGAATGCACGGGATATCACAGCGCATCCATCACAAAAATGATATTTTACTGAAACACGATTTAATTGGTGTGTAGGCTTTCCTGCTCCCTTTTGAATCTTTAATGATTACTGAGGTATTTGGATGGAGGAGAGTAGGAGATAGGCTTGTGTTTTAAGTTATTAGACTGGGATCAAGAGAAGTGCGTTCAGTTTTGTCCAGTGGCTGGGCTTTGAATTTCAGAGGACGCTTCATTTGTGCGTGTCTCAATTCTCCGGTTGTAAAGCAGAGATAATGTTTGCAAAATTAGGCTGCCGTCGTAACTCCTGCCTGGCTGCCTCCAAGCCAGATGGAGGTGCGACTCCTCCAGCTGACAGTGCCGGCTGTCTTCTCTCCCGCTGCCTGGCCGAGGGCAGTCCTGCCGGCTGGGCAGCCACGAGTCTTCTTGCTTTCCCACGCCAGGCGGGTGCCACATGGGCAGTGCTGGCAATAACTGGGGTGGGCAGCATGGCTGGGAGATGCCACCAACCCTCCCACAAAGTTGTTTTCTTGGCGCATGTTAAGCCAGCTCCACTATTGAAACTTTCCTGCCCAGGCAAGCCCTGTGCTGTACTTGCCTCTGGATCTGTGTTAGTTCAATCCCAGAGCCCTTCCCGATGTCTCATGGGTTTCCCTGTGGTGGGATGGTGGATCTTGGGGGGGGAATATCCCATAATCTTTCCCTTCCTTTCCTGTGGTTGCATCCATGGACGGCGGCTCCCCAGTTAGAACCTGGTTCTATGCAACTGGTTTCAAAGCAAACTGTAGGAACAAGGAATAATGGGAGGAGAGGGTGTTTAGGTGGTGGAAGACTTCTGTGCACGTATGTCTTACCTATTGACTTAGTCAGCTGTTACTGCAGCACGCCCATCTTTGAGGACTGAGGTTTCTTCCTTCTCAGGTCTCCCCAAAGCTCTCAGTGCATTTCTCCATTAGGTTTTCTCCTCTCCAAGCCAGTTACAAGCTCAACAGTGGGAGCTGGTGGGACCAGAGATGGGACTTCAGAAGAAGCAATGCCAGCCTTGCCCATGAGTGGGAGCTTCCTCAGGGGGTGGTGCATTTTTTTCTGAGTTCCTGCTGTTGAAGTTGGGGTTAACTCTGAAATTTTATAGCAAACACCACAACTGAGGTCAGGTCACCAGACTGGTTCATTCTACTATGGAAATATTTTCAGGCTGATTGAGAACCCCATGCACCAGTGAGGAGGAGAAAGGGTATGGTACAGCCTGGCGTTCAGAAAAATCATAATTCATTGATTTGTCTGACTGGGATAGTGGATATATAATGTGGCACTGTTATGCCACGCTTTTCTCCCAAGGATAGGCTGTGTATCGATTAGAAGCTCATCTGTATTTTCAAATGTCTTTGCCAGGCTGTAGGTGCTGAAGAGTTTTTCAGTGAGTATGACAAAATGTCAAACTTATTTTGTGGATTAAGCCCTCTCCCTCAACTAAAAATCCCCTCCTGCCTTGATGTTCTTTGTGATATCGATGTTGATGTTGATATTTTAACTTTATTTTTAGACTACTGAGCCAGATCAAAGGAAGAAATTGCACATGGGCAGTAGGCAAAAGGCTGGCCATTAAGAGATATGGAAGTCGTGCAGCTTTCCTATGCTGGAGCTATGCAGGAGGCTAAAGCCCCTGTAGTAACTTATTTTCCCCAAATCCACTACTGCCTGCTTAGTGTGAGCATGTAATTTAGGTCAAATTATGCAAAAAATGAGGAAGAGCCCCCTCTGTCCCTGCTTTTTTTCCTTCTCAGCCAAGATTCATCCTCATGCCCCTCCCATGGCTATTTGGCATTTCCCGAGAATCTGAAGGTGGTGTGTCTGCATGCAGCAGGTCTGTGCGTCCCTGCTCACCTGCCCCGTCGTGGCGGGGCTGGCGTTATCCACTGCACAGAACACAACATCATGCAGGTTTCCTGCATTTTGGGGTTATTTGTGTCTCTCACTAACATACCAACTTGCTTTGCTTAATAAAATACCGGGACCTGGTGGCAGGGAGGGACAAAAGACTGAATTCACCTGATACAAAATTGGTGCTCGGTGTTTTTCTTTTCATGCTGGTTGCCAGTTCTAAGTTCCCTATTAGGTTTTATCCAATTAGTATCTATGGTATTTATTTAGTGATTAGATTCGAAGCAAGGTTTGAATGCCACTGCCCTGTCCGTACTAACAGAGGAAGGGCGAGTGCTTCAAGTGCACTGATGCCCCATTTCTGAAAGCATTGGCCAGTGGATTTGTTCACCTGTGAGCTAGTGCAGAGGAGGGGAGGGCAAAGCTGGAGCAGCTGCTGTTGAAGCTCTCTGTCTCCAGACAGCTGGTGGGGCTGGCCGATGTGTTGTTTCCCCAAGGACCGGCCCTTAGCAGCTCTTGTGTAGGAAAGAGTGACCTTCTTTCCTTTCTTTTCTTTTTTCTCTTCTTCCTCTAGTCTGCTCTAGAAGCAGATTACTGTAAGTCACCAAAAGGATGGGGCTGGTATCAAGCTGTACCTGCCGTATCAGTAATTATAATTAGCTGTTACAGTGGGAATTATATTGAGAAGGCAAGCTCTGAGCCATTGAGTCCTTGCTATTATTTAAACTCCTTAGGTGCTTATGTTGCTCTTGAGAGTCAGAGTTGAGCTCTTAAATCACTTTGAATCCTTTTGGACAAAATAGTTATTAGAGCTTGGGGCTTTTTTACAAGACCTTGTATGTGTGAGATTTCCCTGTGACGCACAGAGGTATTTGTAGAGTCATAGCCTATATGTTTTAATGGAAGAGACGTGGCAATGATTAATAACTTGGTCAGCCCACGTTGGCCCTTCTGCTTCTAAGGCAGCAGAAGATGGAAAATGCTGTGCAGAGAAACACGTCTCCTCTTGGGATGCTGGGCTGGAAATGCCTGGTGAGGCTGAACAGAATACCACGCAAATGACACAATAATGCTGCTTAACTGAGGATTTTATGTAACTGCAAATAAAAATTTTGGACTTGCATAAGAGCCTTTGTAAAACCCGAGACGGTGAGCTCTTCCGTGACTTCAAAGGTTTAAGCACACAGTGAAGTTCTTTAATAAGCTGAAGTCCTTAATTGTGAACTGTGCAGCGGTGGGACTGTCCTCATGTTGTGAGTACAGAGCTACAAGTTATTACAGATTATGCACGATGACATCGACAAGGTGTTGTGAGCGCTGGACTTGCTTGAGACCAACGTGCCCCTCGGCAAGGATTGAATTTAGCACCCTCTGGTGTAAAAAGCTGCTGACCCAGACCTGCCCCGGTGTGCAAATTCATGGCGGTGTTGTCGCAGAGGAGAGTTTTGCATCAGGATTTCTGAGAACATGGATAATATCGGGGATTATGGCCTCTATCAGTGGGTAGCAATTAAGGGGTGTCAAGATCATTAATGCATAATTAAACTTTCTACTGCTGTATGTACTTAACAAACTAATGCAGAAGCAGGGATCCGTGCGCTCGTTTTGACACTTCTGATAATAGAGGCCAGCAATAAACTTGTTCACTGCATACTTTTATTCTTCCTTGTAAGTAAGTTCTGAGCTCAAACAATGAAAAATTGCATTAAAATTTATTCCTATTAGAAATCACACTAAGACTGATGAGACTAAAACAGGAAACGCAGTGCTGGCTTTTGGGCTCTGACCTGCAATAATTATTTGCCTCTGAGTTGCTGATTGAAGTGCAAGGTAGTTATTTGAAAGGAAATACAGAACTTTTAATTTTTTGCTCATGTTTGTGAGCAGGCCTGAGTTAGCAAATCACCAGGAAACTCGCTAAAAAGAAGTGATTTCTTAGCAAATGAATTGTTAATTATTGAGCTCCTGTGAATTCCTGTAATTTTAAAATCGTGTTGGCAACGGATCAAAAGAACATGTGGTGCCACAGTGTTAGAGTATTTTTATTTATATCTGATTCACAATTGTCTCCATGGCAATGTGAGAGATGAAGGCAGAGGAAAGAAATGAGTTATCACATTATTAAATGACCCAGTGGAAAAAAAATTAAGACATGTTAAGGATTAATTTTACATTATAGAGCTGCCTAGCAAGCCATTATCATTATAGTTAAGGATTTGTTAGCATTTCTATTATAAACGTGTTTTTGAAGTGTTTATTACTGTTTTAATTTGCATCAGGCTGCAACTTTGCATACAGGTTCTCTGAAAAATGAATTCTAATTTTAAAATGCACTGAGTAGACCAGTGTATTAATTTTAGAACATTTCAGTGCTCTGTGTCTTGTAGAGAGTGATATTTCTCCACTGTAATAACTAAATAATGTTTTTTTCCCTTCAAAAAAGAAAACCCAGCCCCTCAGTTGGAGAAGCAGCCTATAGTGTTTTTTTTAGTGGAATTCGGGGCAAAACTGTATATGGCTTTTGTAGAGGTTTAAACAGCTCAGCTCTTTGCAAATTGAGCTGTTTCTGCTCTGCTTTTATCAGAAATATTGTCAATAGATGAATGACTAAAATGGAACAAATAGCTGGTAAAAGTGAACATCTCTTAGAGGACAAAGGTTTTGTTTGTTTTGTGTGGGTTGTTATTTTTTTTGCCCCCTAGCAAAGGGGGGGAAATGCTTTTCATTACAGCACACAATTTATGCAAAATCCCCCTGTTCTCAGTGGATTATTGCATAATGCAGGACAGCATTTTCAAGCTTGGCTAGCTGTGATTAGGAAGCAAAATGGGGGGAAAAAAGCAACAATTTTTGTTGTAAAGCAAAAGCATATTTGCATCTTTCACCAACCAGGGTGCTGGTTGTGAGAGCTGAGCAGGAAAAGGCCAGAGGTGCCGGTGTCCCAGGCTTTCTCAGCAAGGGCGCCGCGAGTGAGAGGCCCCATGTGTGCCCCTAATGGAGGGGAGACCTCCCCATCAACTGCAATTTTAGGTATTTTGGGAGCTTCAGGTGCCCCAGAGACCTGGCTGCACCGTCACAGTGCTGCGGGAGAGTGCTCTGGGTGTGCATGCGAGGTGGAAGTTGCCTGGAAGAAAGGTAACAGTAAAAGTGGTGCCGGTGTTTAAAACAGAGGGGAAAGAAGAGTCAGGGCTTTATGGACCAGACCATTTATCTTGGATTCCCAGAAAATCTGTGAGGCTCTGCAGGGCTGGCTCCTGTCCATCTCAGTTCAATATTTTCATTATCAATCTGGGTAATGGAATGGAGAATGCGTTTGTTAAACTGACAGGTGATATATAGTTGGGAGGGACTGCAGCTTCTTGGGGAAGAAGAACCAGAGTGCTTTCTTACAATAATCTGGACAGATCTGGAAAAAAAGGATAAAAGGCCCAAGTGATAGCTCGGGGCAAGAATTGCTGCAGATGGCAAATAGCAGACTAGGCAACACTTCTGGAAAAGGGTCTGGGGTTACAGTGGGCTATCAGCAGGACAAAAATCAGCATGCCATGTAATGATAAAAAGACACACTGCAGAGCTGTGTGCAGGGAAGACACGTGAAGTGATGCTGCGGCTCCAGCAGCCCTGGGGAGGGCTCGGCAGGATGCAGGGCACAGTGTGAGAGACTGTGACGGCTGATGACCTGGCTGGGAGGGAGGGAAGGCCCTCCAATCTTACTTGAAATCTCAAAACAATTCAGGTAGGCTAGATGGTTCAGTGTGAGAAGCCACTGGGAGGAACGTTGCTCTTTCTAGCAGATGTACTGTATAATCTGGGACCACAGGAACACTGAACGTTGCTTTAGATTTCCTCCAGAAGCCATGGTGTCTGGCTGGGGTGTTTATGCAGAAGAAAGGATCAATAATACACAATTTTTCTGCAGCTCACCCGTTTTCTTGCAGGTGTCTCTCTTCTGAGCAGTGGCCTAGCTTGACTCTTCTTAGCTTTCAACTTTAATTTTTAGAAAAGTTATTAACAGGGTAACAGCACTGAGCAGGACAGAGCTAGCTGAATTCCCCCTATGAAATGCTACTTTACTTGATTAAGTCCAATGACATCTTTGCATTCAGCTAACTAGCTCTCTGCAGGTGATAGAGTAACTAATCAGAGTAAAAACATCAAATGAAATGAAATATAGACTGTAAACACCATTCTAATTAGTAGTTTTATGGGACTCTGTCAGTGAATGATCGTGGAGCAGATTTCTTGTTTTCCGTCTTGAGAATATTTGGGGTATTAGTCATGGCTGAATGCCTGCTTGTGTCTTCCTATCTGGGATTTAGGATATTTTAATCCTGGTTCTCTGTGCAGGCCCCGTTTGTTCTGAAGTGCTGAAAGCTGTACTTGGCCTCGCACTGACCTCTGGTTTTGTCTTTGTATCAGTCAAATAAATTTGAAGAAAGTGGCCTGGGTTTGGTGCTGTCACCGCTATCAGAGTGGTTGAATGATTTGCTGTTTTAACTGAGGACTCTTCTCCCAGTGTTTTTGTTTGGGGTTGGGCTGGAGGTGCGGGTGGACAGGGGAAAGCAGAGAATTTGGGAGTGCTGTGGATGCGTGTTTCAGCAGGACATGGGGCTGGGGTGAGCACGGCCGTGTGGGGATTGCTCTCCACGGGTGGTTAGGGCCGCCGGTGAGACTCCTGACGCAAATAAACCAGCTTTTCTTTGCATACTCTGGTATTATGTGTTGATGAGACATTAACATCCTCTTTGCCTAGCTTTGGTCCAGGTTTTCAGTAAACATGACTGCTCTCATAGTTGTTGAGCTGTTCTCTGCAAAGGATCCCTGTGGATTGTTCAAGCTTTGTCGTGCCCCAAGTCTGGGCACAGGCTTTGCTTCGAACGCTGGCTGTGAGGACGACCCTCGGTTTTTATTGTCGGCACTTCCTTCCTTCATTCCCAACTCCCCGATCTCCTCTGTCTGCTGAGTAGCGCAGAGGGATGGGGAACGGGGGGTTGTGGTCAGTCCCATAAAAGCTCTGCTCCGCCGCTGCTCCCTCCTCACACCCTCCCGCTGCTCCCCCGGGGTCTCTCCCTCATGGCCGCCGGGGCCTCTCAGCACCTCCTCCCACTCCCCCTGCTCTCACCCGGGTGCTTGCAGGGCTGTTTCTCACACTTTTTTCCTCACTCCGTGCCGGTTTTGCCCTTCCTTGGCTGTGTTTTCCCTGAGGCCCCACCAGCCCCAGTGCAGGGCTGGGCTGTGCCCCGCGCTGGAACTGCCCGGAACTGGCTGGAACCGGCTGTGTGCGGGCGGGGACGCCTCAGCCTCTCCTCACAGCCTCGGCCCCTGCAGCCCCACTGCCAGCGCCCGGCGCGGGCACCCAGCGCAGTGTTTTAATGGGTTGTATTTTGACCACCATTATTTCTTCCTCTCTCTTTGGAGGCGGATCAGCCCTGCTCTGCTTCTGGCTGGAGCCAGCAGCCTTCGCCTTGGAAGTTCGTCAAGGGTGATTTTCAGTAATTAACTCTCCGGCCCGGAAAAACAAGCAGAATTTCTTGACTGCAGAATTACTGCCTGTTATGTAAGCAGAAACTTTTTTTTTTTTTTGTAAAAATACCCAAACACTTCACATTTACATCTATATGTATTTAGATGGAGAAGAACAGGTGGCTGTGGCTCCGCTCCACGGTGATAGCTAATGGCTCCTGCGCTGTGGGGGTATTGCACGTCTGAGAAGGAGAGAGTGGTGTAGCGAATCCGGAGATCACCCTAATGATGTATTAAAATGATATATTGTGGCAGTGCCCAGATATTCCGCTGCTGTCAGCCCGGGGCTGTGGGAGAGGGGCAGCCGGGGGCACGTGTGGGCTGTCACGGCCCGGCAGAAGGAGCTGCTGGGGCTGAGAGGTGGCGTGGCTGATTGCTGGAAAAGTGGTAGAGCAGGGGGCTGGTTTTCTTTTTTTTTTTTTTTTTAAAGCCTTTCAGTAAGATGGAGAGGAGGAATGATTTCCATGACAACAATTCAATTAGGGAGAGAAATGAAGGCTCCCGGAGAGGGAATCTGAAGGGAAGGTGTCACTGTGGTGAACCTGGAGGGGGCTTGGGGGGAGTGGGGGGACCCAGTATGATCAAAACATTAAAACACAAAAGCCTTGATTATTGCTTGTGAATCAGCCCGTTCAAAAGGAAGTAAATGATGGGAAGAGCCATGTGAAGCAAGCGGGTGGTGAGGAGACGGAGGGATGGCAGGGAGGGTGGAGGAGGAGGAGGAGGGCAGACTCCTGCCCAGTGGTACCTGGCTGTGGGAGGCCAGCAGGGATGGGAGGTGGCCACACACCCTGTGGAGCTGCTTGACTTTGCTCCACCGCTGCACTTCCTCCATACGTGTAAGTAAAACCATCTTCTCTGTGGTTCAGTGGACGTGGCAGGTCTGCGGTCTTTCTTTTTTCAGGCTTTCTCCTCTTGCCTTGAAATCTTACAGTTGTGTGTGTCCCAGCAGTCTGGCTGTCCCTACAAGCTGCTCCCCAAGTCAGCCTCCAACCATTTTCTTTTCTTTTGTCACTCATCTTTAGCTGATTTTCTTCCTGTATCCTTGAAGTCCAACTCCTTTTAATGCTAACTAGAAATGGCCTATCATCTCAAAATTACTTGAACCTTGATTGTGATTACTGTTCTTTTTAGACACTATAATTTTGGGCAATATGTGGACAGGTAGACTTGGTTCTGGCACTGACACTGATGATTTTGAAAAGTTTGCTTGGCCTTAAGAATCCCATCCTAAGACAATACTGATTAATAGGAAATAAAACAAAAATGTGAGTCACATCAAAACTAAACTTTACAGGAATGATGTTCATTGAGCTATTTGAATTCTGTGCAGCAAGAGCAGGCTTGAAAGGCACTCGGATGCATTTTCCTGCCGTAAACCAAACAGGTTGTCAACTTGAAAGGTACTTGGTTATTGCTGATAAAAGACGTGGCCAGTAAAGGCAGGAAGATACACTGGGAATAAATAACCTAGTCTATAAACAATTGGTATTTTTTATATGTCTTTGTAATGCAGTGTTTTTGCAGACAAGTGTACTGAAATTGCAACTTATCAGATTAAAACAAACAAACAAAAGTAAATAAATTCTGTTTGGGATGGGTGCGATAGCGATCTGCAGGGTAATCACTCTCCTCTGAAAGTGCCATGGGACTATGTGAGTATGAAGTATTGGTAAGTGCACAGCAGCCCTGAGCTGCTGAGGGGCTGTGCAGGATCTGGTCAGGTGCCTGCAGTGTAACCCTGTGCCTGCTGGCATTGAGACCCTCCCCAAGGCTGGCTGCCACTGGGGAGACCTGTACCAGCATGGGGATGGGAGCAGCAGCAACTGGTTTGAATTGGTGTTGGTGAGGTGGAGGCCGTACACAGAACCTCCTTCACAGGGGTGTGCTTGTGGCCATGTGTCTGTGTGTGACAAGGCGATGGACAGTGCATGGTCCCAGAAAGCGCTAATGGGGAAGCAGAAGTCTCCGTTGCTTTTCGTAAGCCCAGACATCAGCACTGCTTCTAATTAGCATTGCTATCCCCACCTGTCTTTTCAGGATCTGGTTTTCAGCAGCTTTTAACTCTGCCGGTCGTTAATTGTTTGGGCTGGAATGATCCATGGGTAGAGAGATTGCCACTGAATTATGAAACTTCTCTTCCTACCTTCACTGCAGATTCTGTGTGTGGTGCCAAGGAAATCAGAGCAGCTCATGCTGCCATGGGGATCTGTGGTTGCCTTTCCTTGTTCTCTGGGGTCCCACCTCTACATTCCTGATTCGCAGGAAAGCGGAGAGGCATCCTTGGAAGTGAAGTGCAGAGCAGCTGTGATTTGAACATGTGCTGTTATGTATTGAAAGTAAAGATCTGGATTTGAGGCACCCCAAATCATGTGCTGTGGGTGGTGAGTGAGGTTTTAGGCTTTTGCCTTGTTCCAGCTGTGGAGTTAAGCAGAAGCCTCACTCAGAGCTGAGTAGAGAAGATCCAATAAGATTAGCTGAGCTCTGGGATGTAATGTGGTGAAAGAAAAGCAGTGAAGAAATGAGTTGCCTTGTGCTCAGGGCAGCCCTAGCAATGTGCTGGAAACAAAGCAGTGACGGGCACAGAATGAGAGAAGCAGTAACTTGCAGCTCCCTGAGCAAGCACCTGATTTGCCTCACCCAGAGCAAGGCTGGTGGAAAAAGTCTATATACAATTAGACTGTATCATAATGTGAAGCCAAGCAGCTGTTCAGCCCTTGGCCGTGTCCTCCTGTTGGAGCTGTGACAACCCGTGGTGCTCCCATCCCCAATATGGTCATACAGGGCACCTTAATTCTTCAATTTTTTGATTGCTGATGTATGTAACTGTAAGGTTGTTTGAGGCTTTTTTTTTTTGTGGTGAGTTTTTTTTTCCTTTTTGGTGTTTTTTTTATTTATGTCACCGTGTGTGAAATAATGGTGCTGCCTTAATTTAGGAGCGAAAGCTGCCCTGCGATAGAGTGGAAATCCTGGATTGATGTGAGGTTTTTCAGTGCAGCATCTGCACACGATCGTGTCTGTCATTCATTTGCACTTTGGCACGATCCAGCAGTGTCTGACACGAATGCCAGAAGGAGAAGTCGGCGCATGGTTCTCCTTTTTTATTTTTAACTGATATTTACATACAAGGAGGATTTCACAGACCCCCTTGGCGGTGTAGCAACCTTGCAGAAAATAATCTGCTCTGTAGTGTGTGTTGTCTTTGGAGAGCTGCAGAGGAGCAATCAAGCCACATGTCCGTGTGGAGGGGCTGGTAAGCAGAAAAAAATCTGTGTAGGCTCCTGCATGTGGGACATGAGGCATGTGTCTTCCTCATTTGTATTTCAAACCTTTTGGGGTAGAGCAGGAAGGGAGGAGAGGAGAATCAAGTGATTCATGTTCAAAATGCTCTTCGAAGTTGATGGGAAAAGCAAGATTGTGTGATGGTGCATGAGGCATTGTGAGTGACTGATGAAGCACTTGGGCCAATATACCCCCCCCCCTTTTTTTTTCTTTTTTTTTTTTTTTCCCTTTTCTCAGGAAATGATCTCACTTCTGTTTTCTGACCTCATTGGGTATTAGGAACCATCCATCTCACTGGCTCCTGCTCTGTCACTGTTCTGAGTTTAGTCCCAGGTCAAACAGTCCCAATAACCCTGGCAAGAGTGGAAGGCAGAAGGGCAAAATGCACTCTCACATTCTCAACATACAGCTTAGCCATGTTTTTCCAAGTGGATATGCTTTAAAAACATGCACAATACTGAAGCCCCAGTTTAATTGCTCGTTACAGATGCTGCTTTTGATCCAAGCTAAACTTCTGAGCCAAGCTGAAGTTCTTGCAGGGAAGAGTTTGTGAAATTCTAAAGAGGAGGAAATCAGCATTAAAATAGCGTTTGTGGAGAATCTTAAGCAAAATGTGCACTTTTCAGTAAAGTCCTTTGCATCATAAATTAGCAACATCTGTCCTCCTATTCTATATGTTATTTCCTCTCCAAAACCCCTCCAGAATCTGCCATTTTTCAGAAGTATTCTTGGATACATTGAACCGTGGTTGAAGATGCTTCATAAAATATGCATAAGCACTTGTCGCTTGGATAATGCTTCTTAGTACTTTCCACTCTGCTGTATTTTAACAAATTAACCCTCCAAATACGACTGATGCCCATGGTGAATAGGGGTTGGGTTTCTCAAGAGCTTGGTACCCGCCATGGGTGGCAAAAAGCTGTTGAATTAGTCTTGTCTTTTGTTGTGGTTGTAGACTGTTTTTCAGAAAGCCCTTAGCCCTGGCATCTGCCACCATTCTGAAAACCTGCCCAGGCTTGTTCCCTTCCCTGGGGTGCGGGCTGAGAGCACCTAAAAATCTGGTGGCAAGGGCCAAATTTGACTGGCAGCTGTGCTAGTACCAGGTCCTGGGAGCTACAATTGGAGAGAGTTGGGGCCAAAATTCAGAGGTTTTCTGCAGTCTGCTGGAAGGGCAGGGATGCTATTGCTATATCATGCATTGGAAAAATAACAAGGGGAGGTATTTTGGTGCAAAACTCATTGGGTTGTAGCAGTGTAGGGGTTGGGTTTAGAAAAAAGCTCAAACCACTTAAAAAAAAAAAAAAAGGCAGCTTGTGTGTGACTGCAAGGGAAGATGTCCCACAGTGGAGGGGTTGAATGGTGAGGGCTCAGCTCTGCCATGTGGAGTGTTGAATCAACCTGAGCCTTGACTAGAGGAGAAGGGTTTATTGCTTCTGTGGGGCCAGAAGGAGGGTTGTATCCATGTTAGCCCGTGGATGTTTGACTGTCGGTAAAGTTACCTGGAAGGCACTCCAGGTTTGGTCAGCTGTGGTCAAAGTGATTAGTGAAAAAGAGAAGTGACATGGGGGCATCATCAGGCAGGACCTTCCTGCAGTAAATCCAATCTTTAAAGATGTAGGCAGTCCAACAGCTGGTGTGCCAGACTGCACTGAGTCGGACATGGAATAACGCTGACCTTACAGGAGTTGCAGGTGGCATGAGTCTCCCTCTCGACATTTCCCCCCTTTGCCCATAAGTGTTGCTGCCTTCTGTAACTGCATGTTAGACTGTTGCATTTAATAACACTCTAGCAGCAAATTTTAGACGTCATTCATTTTGTCGTAATAGTCTCAAAACTGTGCATGGATAAAAAAGTGTATGTGTATTTCCAGTCTTGAGTGAATGGGCCAGTATCAGGACAAGACTATATTGGACCCAGGAAATACTGTTGTAGGTGTGTGCTCAGTTCTGAAAAGCTGCCGCTCTTTTTGTACAATATATTGTGGTGACTGGCAAGATGTGAGAAATTCAGAGTATGGTTTACAGATAAGCTTCGAAAGAACCAGATTTTAGAGGGATGACATAAGGCAGGATAACCTGTCAGCTTCCCCACCACTGAGATGCTGCTGGTGTCTCAAAGGGTGGGTTAACTCTCTTGGTTGTTTCGGGTGATGAGTGTGCTTGACTGCTCATAGAGAAATTGGTCTGGGAGGGAACATGAAGGGTCTTCTAGTCCATGCCTCTGTCCCAAGGAAAGCTCATCTCTGCCTATGAAATTCCTTGCAGATAGCCTGTCCTTATGGACTCCCAGTGATGAAGACTCTGTAGTGCTCCCAGGTAATCTGTTCCAGTGTTTCACTGTTCAGCGGATAATATTGAAGAATAAAGTCCAATCCTGGAAAGCTTCTAAGTGTGAATGAAAACATTTAAAAATCAATACTGTGCTTTACAAGGAGAAAATAGGTGTGCAGTGACACTGGAGAGAGATACCAGGCAGATTTAATGCCTGATCCATAAGTCCTTACTCAAGCAGAAGTTGCATTTTATTCCTAAATTCTTTAATTTCTGCTTTACTGCCTTAATGGCTGCATGCATCCATTAGCAGCACATCCTGTGCTTTGGGCCACACTGAGGCCAACTTTGGTGTGGACTTAACTGGCGTTTGGGCTATTTGTTCTGAAGCCACCAGCGAGCGTCCCCTGTTGTGAGTATTTGAGTGGGATGGAAGCTGTCATGGTCTTAGGGGTGAGCAGGACAGCAGGACCCACCCTCAGTCCCCACAGAAATAAGAGTCTTTCCCAGTGACCACTGAGTCCCTGTGTTTCCAGATACCCTCATGTGTGGCCAGGCTTTGCTTGCATGTGTTCTGTAGGCAGAAATAGCTTGGAGGTGTCTTTGTGCTTCCCTGATCCTTTAGCCCCACTGGACTAGGCAGGTGTGATCAGGAATTACATGACAGTAGGGAGAAGGCAGCTGTGAGCTTTGCTGAAAAAACAGGCTTTGCTTTTTTGGAAAACACATTGCAACTACTGTAAATCAAAGAAAAGAAGGCAGAAAATGTGAATGTATGCTACAGCAGTCACTAAAAGGTCAGCTGGCTTCATCCACATTAGTAACATGCATAAAAAATTAATGAGTCTCACTAATTGGTTTGTTGTGGTGGAATTTTATTAACGAGACACCATCGATTTTTAGTTTATGCTAAAAACATAATAAAGTGCAGTGAAAGCTGATCTTCACACATTTCTGGTTCTCATTGATAAAATGACAAGATTTGAAGCTGGTGTAGGCTACGCTGTTGAGACAGCATAGGCATAGTCCCAGAGCTGGGGATTACGCAGGTCTGTGGTAGGGCACGAATTCAACCTTCACTGCCTCCGTTCCCCACTGCTGTTCCGATCGCCTGAGCACCCTGATGTTTGCCCCGATAGCAGTACTGTCAGGAGTCCAGACTTCCCAGGACTTAATTTCCTGTTGTTGTGGGATAACTTTATATTCAGAAAGTGAAGACTGTCTTATTTGCTTTACAGGTTTTGTAACGCTTCTTGCTTTTGGAAAATTAACTAGTTTGGGTCTTTGTTGCAGGCTGTATATGCTGGAAACATTGTGATTAAACCTTCAGGAAAGAGTAAGATAAGGCTGTTGATCAGTTAAAATTGTATTTTTCCTTTTTACTCCTACACTTAGAAGAAGGAACGGATATTTTTGTTTTTATTACAATCTATCCAATTAACTGCATGAATAAATATACTGCATTTCTGAAAACTAATACTCCTGAAGAAAACTGCAAACATGTTCTGTTTAAAATATGATAATCTCTTGTGAATCCTGCACTTATTTATGTTCAGACAACAGGCCTCTAAGACACCACTGCTACGGGGAAAAGAAGGTGAGCTCTAGGGCTGTACAGGTGTAAATAAATTGGTTGAGACAAAACCTACTTGCAGTCGGTGTAAGGGGTTTGGTTAAACATCTGTACCCCTCCTGGTGTGAGGAGAGGAAACTCAGTAAATCCAGATGTGAGCCAAGAAGAAAAGAAAGAATGTCACCTCTTCTGGGATGTCATCCATTCCCTTGCAGATATCTCCAGTTTCTGTGGACATGTGCTGGGAAGCTCCCTGGCATGTGGACCTTGCTTTAAATTTGATGCTTTCCCAGCTGTGCTGTAGAGCCTCTCTCAGAGTGCGTTCAACAGCCCAGTGTCCTTGGAGCTTGGGGTGAGGGAAAACACGGGATCTCTCCATGTGCAACCTTGTGCCTTAGGCGGATGTGGTTATGTAGAAAGTGCTCTATTTTTTTTGAGAAATGATGAGTGAGGCATGTAGGGGAGCATTGTGGAGCTTGTATCTGCCTTAATCCTTTATACAGTAATTTTTCTTCTCCATAACTTACTTGGAACTTGTTGAGAATTCATTTGGTTGCAGACTATGGGATGCCTTGATGGATGCCTAGTAGACAGGTGCATTTTTCCTTGCTGGGTTTCAGAAAGACTTCTGCAGCATCCTTGTTCTTCAAAGCAGGTAGCTGACAAGCAGTCAAAGTGCCACATTATGATGGGTGGTCACTGCTGAGGTTAAACCGGAGTTTTGTTGTGGTCTTGCATTAGCAGCTTTGATTGACAAGTTCCCCCTCTTGAGCTAATTCACCCTCCGTCTTCATGTTTCTGTCTTGCCCAGCCTTGAACTGAAGGCTAGGGGGGTGATATCAAAAGGGAGGTTCATTTATAGTCTGGTGCCTATAGATATTTGTCTCTGAGTTTTATCTAAAATTCAATGGAGATGGCAAGGTTCAAAGGGTGTGTTTGAAAGGTAAGGGCTAGGATTTTTGCTTTTTATTAAGTAAGTCTTTATTTTCCTACACTTTGTTTGCTTGTTCGAAGCTTGCAGCAGGCTTTTGTAAGAATTCTTAAAAGTAGTGGCTCTCAGAAGCAACTCTTGGCAGATTTGGGGGTCTGGTGATGGAATTTTCCATGTCAGGCAACAAAGGATGCTGGTCTGAACCCCACTGCACAGAGCAGTATTTTCTTCTGTTTGCAGTTCTTGCAAATTTTCTGTATGAGTAAGAGTGGCAGAGCATTCCTTCAAGATTAGCCAGGAATAGATCTAGAATAGGCTGCCTTTGGGAGGCAGTGCTTCCTGTTGATTAATTTAACATCCCACCTTGGTGATCCAAATGTACTTGGTGTTTATGAGATGTTGGGTGAGTAAAGATGGCAAAATAAGTTTTTTTGCCAACAAATTAATTTGCAGTGCAGGATGCATCTGGGGCTGTTGTTCCATATCCAGCATTTGTATGTAGAGGCAGAAATGCCTGTGGCTTGATCTGTAAGCCTTATTTCCGTACTCTCGCAACAGGACAACTGAGTCATCCAACTCCTTACCCTGAGCTGAACTGCAGACATGAGACTGTTGGGTGGTGAGGGTACCTGCATCTCCTTGGTGGCTGCTCAGGGTGGGACTCTAGAAATGGGGGTCTTGGTGTGGACTTCCTACCTGGTGTGTTTGGTGCTCTTTCTTCTTGTCTGAATTAAGTCTTTCTGTCTTATCTCTTTGCTGATGCATCTGACTGGCAGAGTAGTGGTATGGATTAGGCAGTGGGTGTGCTTCAGGGCTGAACACAGCATGGTCCGTGCGTCCTCTCCTCCTCTTGTTGTCCCATGCCTGGTTTCTCACCCTGGCTGAGACCTGTGGTTGTGCCTCAAGTGGGAAGCAGGGGAGAGACCGGACTTCTTGCATTGAGGTCCAATTCCATCAGAATAAGGGTGGTAAAGTTTGCAGAGGACACTCTCCACCCAACTGCCATGATGTTTGTCATCAGTCAGATGCTGATTTTTATGGTTAGGCAGACGTGAGTCCAGCAGATAAATATGCTACCTGGGAAGTTAGCTAAATAAATTTTCCAGATCAAGGCACCGTGGAGGAGAGGAACCAAGAATAATTAATCTCAGAGTGCCTGGAAGAAGCATCTGTTCTCCCAAAGCAGGGGGTAGGTGGAAAGGGAGGTGAGGATGGTCCCAGGTAAACTGGTGCAAATAGTGCTCAAGACCGGTGGTGTCTGAGGAGCTTTAGCATCCCAGGGAGGATGCTGTGCTGGTGGGACCTCCGAGGCAGGAAAGCCTTTCTCCCTACCTGACCCAGGTGGGTTAAGGGCAGGACACCTTCATCCCAGGGACAAGGGAAAGGCTTCAAAGTGGCTTTTAGCTTTTTGGTGCGCTGATTTTTATTTTTTTTTTAAATAGAAATAGCAGGTTTTCAATCTTTGTACAGTCAAGCTTCATTCCTGCTCCTGTTGCCGCCTCTTTGCTTACTGCTCTTCCCGTCGCTCTCTCATGGACTTTCGCCGCCTGCTTTTCCTTGGGACTGTTTTCCATGCCTACTGCTGTCTCTTTTCTCCCTGTGCTGATTCACAAGCCCGAGCCTGTCAGCCTTGAAGAGTGTATGAGCTCGGGCTTGAGTGTTGCACCTCTCCTGCTATTTGCACGTTCCCCCAAGAAGAGCATCCTGCTGCAGGTGGGCACTGTGTCCTCACTCTTCACCCATGGCTGTCTAAAAGGAGTGGGTGCTTTCCTTGGCGTGCAAGACAAGCCCACCCCAATTAGCAGAAGTGGGAAGCACCTTTATTTACTTCAATGTCAGTGGGGGCTGCAGGTATCCAGGCCCTTTTGAGAGCAAGCAACTTTTAAACGTGTGCTGAAGTATTGGATTTAGTTTGGTTTTAAGTACTAGCATTTCAAATTTCTGGTCTTGCTGCTGTGTGTTTGTCAGTAGAAATAAATACAGCTGGGAATGTGGATGAGACTGGTTTCCCACCAAGCTTGGGGGTATCTGGCTTTATAGATATAGATAGGGTATCTGGTCTCCTAGTGTGGCCCATGGCAGTCACTGAAGGCTCATTAATTCTGAGAACCAATCTTGAACCAAATCCTAGACTAATATTTGACTGCATCCCTTTAAAGATTCAACATCTAGTGTTGCGTTAGTAGATTCCTGGCAGTTGCTTCTGATATAAATCTGAAACGCTGACGTTATGAATGAGCTCTGATCCAAAGTGCTCATCCTACAGGTGGAAGTTTTGGCTCAT
This sequence comes from Ibidorhyncha struthersii, assembly GCA_013398815.1. NCBI lineage: Eukaryota > Metazoa > Chordata > Aves > Charadriiformes > Charadriidae > Ibidorhyncha > Ibidorhyncha struthersii. The sequence continues at coordinate 2,420,495 of VZSZ01002970.1, read as the reverse complement.
AAATTCATTAATTGTCAGATCATTATCAAAATCAATATTTGTCTACCATTTTTTGCATATTTATTTACCTTAACAGTTATTCCAGATTTACAGTTTTGAGCCATTGTGGATGTTGACTGTATTCTAAGTCCACATACTATGACAAGGCTCCTATCCCAGCTCTAAAGGAAAATACAGGACCAATTTTAATGACAATGTAAAATTGTACCGACATGTCCCAAAGCCTGGGGAAACCTGTCTGTTAAAAATTAATGGAGTAGGAAGTCCTGGCATAAAGTAAAGCCTTGAGTGAAATTCTGTGGCTTCATGGACTGTTAATTCTTTATTAGGTTTTCCTAAGATGGAGATAAAAGGCATTTTATCTTTTTTAAGGTTTGCATTAACATGTCATTGAGTTTTATAGATACATTGATCTTCATTTGGCTAATCCAGAAAGGGTAATAGAAATGTGTGTTTTATGCTAGAGCAAAGATAACTTCATAACACTTCAGATTTTTTTGTTATTTTTATTTATTAAGTTTTCTTCAGATACAGAACCATGGTCAGTGTTCAGAGTTGTGAAATTCAGCTCACTGTATATTTTTATTGGCTATCCCGTCTAAGTTTCTGTCTTTCCTTTTTCTTGATGCTTTTTTAACTGCCTTTACTTTCTAGCTAATTTGGCAGTAAGGTTGATGTGTCTCCACTGAAAAGCAGCAAAGAGGTTTGGCAGTATTTTTTTAAAATACTGTCTGTGTCTGTGATGGATTCTTGGCTTTCTTGGCTACTTGACAGTTTTGGATTTTTTTAAAGTGTATTCCAGTTTGAGATGGAGCAGTGAAGTGTGTCTTTGGATTCAGAGAAAGGACCTGAATCTGACTGATGTCAACTGTTTTGTTTTTTTTTTTTTTTTTTTTTTTTTTCTGCTGCTGCCCATGAACAAAGATTAAGTGCTGGGGTCTGCAAATTTCCAGAAAATATATCATGCCATAGGATGTAGCTGGGACAATGAAGGTGGCACACAGAGTATCCGGGAAGATAAAGACAGTTCTTATCCCCTTGCTCTAACCGTGAAATCTGGGCTCGGTAGAAGTCAGAGGGACTTTGGCAAGTCAGGGTTTTATCTCTGCTCTTTGGGTCAGCAGCCCTTAGTGTTTGCTATTGCCTCGTGCAGCTCAGGAGGCTGCGTCTCCCTGCCAGGGGCTTTTAATTATGCCTGTCTTCAAGAGAAACAAATCATCCTCACCAGAGTCACTATATACATTTACTAAGGAAGCCTCTAAGGAGAAAACTTTATTAATAGCTGTCGTTATTAATGAAGATTGTGCAGTGGTTGGTGTACTAGTGCTGTGTATGAAGGTGTGTGATAGGGGAACAAAATGACAAATTATTTTTGGCTTCTCTGTGTTGAAACTGTACATCCTTTCTTCAGTTCTGCATGTGCGTAAAGTAGGGCCGGGGAGAAAAAGAGGGTGGCTGTGGATCTCTGCAGTTGGAAAGCTCAGCCCGGGGTTGGATGCTTATTCTCAGCCTCATCAGATCTCTGCACTTTGACAAACCGGTGACGAATCAAGCACCGAATTAAGTCCCCTGTGCAGCACTGTGTGACAATGACCTTCCCCGGTTGTTAGCTCTGAAGTGGGAAATCTTCCCTTCCTCTGCGCTGGATGGACTGCAAGGACAACATTCACAGTGGAAGGGCACAGGTTGGTTGATTTTGAGATCATCCCCTTCATATCAGGGGTTTATTTGATCCTTTCCTTGCCAACCAGTCTTGCCAAGCCAAAGCGTCAGAGCAGCTTAGATCTCACTCCTCATCTTCGTCTCCCACTCTTGCAGCCTCTAGCAAAAGCTTATTTTAGCACCAGCTGGCTGTGATCCCTTTGAACTCTCTGATATGAGATTAAATGTTAATTTATTACGTATCATTATAGGATTATATGTTATCTCTAGGATAATGGAATCCAAATGTTAGAATAGCATGTTTGAGATTTAGTGCTTGCACGCATTTTCCTCAACTCAGGAAACAAGAATAGTTCAAGGTAGAAGACTGAAAATGAGGTGAATTAATCTGACTGATCACAGCTAGCCAAGACCTCAAGCCCTGGAAAAATATAGCCAGAGGTTCATAATATTTTGCAGAGTTCAGAAGAAGCAGAGAAGAAGTTGACTGAATTTTCTAAAAAATTGTTATCTGCTTTGGGTGTTCCACGGGCTAAATCCCGTGGATAAATTATGCAGTGTGAATTATGTGGTTGGCTCTAGTTACAAAACGCCTGACAAAGCAGAGTGCTGAAGTGACCTGTATGCTGAGTTCCTGCAGAATTTTATTCTCTAGGCTATGGGTAGGTGAGCAGTACTGGATGTAATAAGATATGACTTGAACTTGAATTGACTCAAACTTGAACTGCACTTGTGATGTTTCCACACAAAGGCTCATAGGAGATGCCACTAAGCAGAAGGTAAACATGGCTTTTTTGATGCTCCCTCTCACTGCCTGTTACAGCAGCTGCGTATGGGCAAATGCTGACGTTGAGCTGTGATGGAGCTGCATCCTCAGCATGCAGAAATGCTGGGCCATGCCCATGTATGACTGCTGTCTGTCATACATGTGCAAAACCCTGGGCATTTTGCCTAATTAAATTAGGCCTAACTAAATTGGTGTGCGTCCAGTTCACGTCCTTGGGGTAGTTGTCCTGGTAGATGAGCACTTTCTGCTCTGGTCGAGGCACTGGCCTAGACTAATCCTAAACTAATCATCATCCTAAACTAATCTTCATAATTATGATCTGGAGTTTCCTAACTAGTATGCTGGGTTGGGCTATGATAGTGGTGTCCCTGGACTCTTTCTCAATTTTATAATTGCCCTGTCATTGAGAAAAGAATTAGAAGCAGCTTTTTCCCTTCTCAGGCAATCTCAAATCTGATCTAATTTACTTCTCTTGACTCCTGAAGAGTTTGAAAATGCTGTCAGCTAATGCTCATTATCTTTTATTAGCTTAATATATTAACACAAGTGAACCACACAAGTTTGACCTCATCCAACTTTGTTTTTTGCTTGAGAGTTTTTATTCTTTGCCTATAAGTTAATAATTATCTGTGAGCAAGATAACCGTATTTGGCACATCGCAGTATGAAAGCCATAATAAGGTTTCACTTTCTTTACACACCAATATTTTGACAAGATCTCCTTGAACTGCCTCCTCCAGAGCTATTGGGAATTTTCCTTGTGCTTAGAAAATCGAACTCTAAATTGCTAATCGTCAACAGACAGAGAAACAAACACCCAAGAAGTCCTGGGTGAGGCTGCAGGCTCCTTCTCCTCTCCCCAAGAGGAGCCGTTTTCCACTTGTGAATGACAAGCTGCAACCTTTGATCATTGTAGTAAGAGAAAAGCGGTACCGAGGGATGGTTATTTTGTCCTTTCTGACAGCATCTGCCGTGAATTTGTAAAATATGTCAAATGTGTATTCATAACGTAAAATAATGCATTCAAGCGTGAAAAATTATGCTTTGTTCTGGTACTGGGATGTGCTTGAGCAGGACTGTTTCAATAAGCAAGGGAGTAGGGGAGGAGGTCAGCAATCACCCCAGGAATGCAAAGCTCTTTTGCTCTGTAACAAATTAATGGAGTTGCTTGAGGCTGTTGTCATTCCAAAAATAAAACATTGAATTAAGTAAAGGAATCTGAAAGAAAACAGAAACTTTTGTTCTGGGTATTTTGGGTGGGGGAAAAAAAAAGCTGTAATTAGAAAGGAAGGATTCATGTTTTCATGTGCTGTTCCTTGAGAGGCAGATATAAATTGATAACTTAATGATGTCTGAACTGCAGAACTAGGCCTGTGTGGTTGCTCCTATGAGAGCCAGAGAGCACATATTGCTCTGGGAGTCTGGTTAGTGTAATATTGGTTGCAATGCAAAGTGCAGGTTAAAGATTGGGTTCAGAGAAAAAAGGCATAGATATCCTTGAACTAATAGCGGTGAATCTGTAAAGCTGTGGAGCTTTTTCCAAAGCAGCTAAAAGGCTGGGTGGGCTCTCGGGTCTCTGTCCTGAAAATTTGCAGCTTGTGATTAAATTTCCCAGTGGGAAAACTCCCTGACTTAGTGAGACTGCACACACACTTGAAATGATATATGTGCATGTGTGTTTGCAGGATGGGGACACAAATCTTGCTGGAGGCAACAGCTCACACCTTTGGAGTTCAGTGGGGAAACCTAAGTGAAAGCTGACTTCTTCCCACAGACCTGAACTCTGCAAATATTTAATCAGGAACTTAACTATCTGCATTGCAAACAGTCCCAAAAATCAGCATGTGTAGTCAGGGTCACTGTCCAGCTGAGAAATCCAATGGTAATGGGGAGCTAAATGAGAATTTCTCCCAGTGCTCAGGCAGAGCCGGCTGGCGCCGGACACAGGATTTTGCGTGTCTCTGCATCCTGTTTTGTTTTATCGCAGTCCCCTAGTGAGGCTGTGCATGGCATATACTCTTCCTGGGATTACAGTCACAGTGGGATATAGATGAGTGCTGGTAAGACAGAGGATTTTCTGTGCATTCAAGACGTATCTGTGTTCCTAATAACTTTACAGGGGTTTTATTGTAAGCTGCTTTTGTGGTTTTCCACGGCTGTTTGGGCACATTGGTGTGGAGCTTGTTTTCTCCAAGAGCTTCGAAACAACAGGACGGAGAATCCAGTGAAAGCTTTGGAGAAAGGCTTTGAACCAACCTTACCTCCTTCTGACAATACCTTTGGAGAATCTGCTGCTAGCATTTTAATATCCTGTAATTTCTGGCTCATGCAAGGAATTTTTCAGTATCACCAAAGGCAGAAGCTTCCGTGGGGAGAATCAGAAGTCCTGTAAAATGACATACCTGTGTAACCTGTGGATGCAGGAATGCAGAAAGTCTATAGTATATAGAACTTCAAGTTACTTTGTTTCATTTCATCTTTAGGTGTAATACTCGAGGCCGTTGACTGCAGTCACAATGTGGGGTTTGCAAAGAGGAAGGCAGCCAAGATCCAGGTCTTCCAGGAGCTGAGGGAGAACTGCCAGGGAAGAGTCACCCCAAACTGGGGCAGAAGTCTGGATCCAAGCTACTACTGCTTAGAGGAAAAATGCTGAAGCAGATTTAGGGAAGGATCCTTTTGAAATGGCATTTTTTTCCTCTTTAAAACGGGAATGCAAGCAATGCAGTCAGCACTGTGTTTCTCTGTGTTGTTTTAATGGTGAACTCAATCTTGGAGTAAAGGCAGCCTGCATTAGTGATTTGGGGTGGAAAATGGCTTCCTGAAAAGTTGGGAAGTGGAGTTGAGGGGGACTCTGGTTCCTCTAAGCCAGCTGTGCTGTGGCATTGCAGGATGCTGTTTCTACCAGTGTCCCTGGTTCTCTGCCTGCTTCTTTTTGGGGTGCCATTTGCTGGGGCTGTGAGGGTAGTTACCTCGGTCCCTTACTGCTGTACCAGTGGGTAACTTTATGAGAGATGGGGATGCACTTTGCTATTCAACCTTAGCTGCTTAGATCAATATCTACAGCGGGAGAGTGATTTTAATAAAAGGACTCTCTCTCAGCTTTCCTATCTCCATGACAGATAGACCCTAGCTAACATAAATCCTGGCCTTTCTCCTGTCAGTCTCTTGGCTTTGTGTGACATAGATATTTTGACACTGAATACAAATACTTCACAGTTGGCTAATAGTTTAGAGCGTATATTTAAGAGATTTACTTTTGCAATCACCTGGTGCCTTTAGTGAATGTGTTTGCCTTGTAAGGCCTATCTGTTATTTGGAGAATATATCCACACACTCCCATACACATATTCATTTTCTATTGATATTACTGAGGGAAAATGAGTTTTGCTTTGGATAACAGTAGTAGGGAGCCCTCTCCTAACCTCCTCTTTAGCAATGAGAACCTCCAGTAGCCATGACAAACCTTATTTGTCAGGTCTCAGGAGGAATGCACGTGGGTTTGCATTGCTGGCAGCTGGAAGCACCAACTCTGCACTGGGGTAAGGAGCAGTGCCAGGACCAGTGCAGTGCAGTGGGGAGCTGTGTGAGAGGTCCAGCAGCTCTGCCGTGGCCCCTGGGACTTTCACTTGGCTTAGCTTCACCCGGAGTGGCTGTGTCTCTCGCTTCCTCCCATTGCAAAGGTGTGCTGCCTGGGTATGCAAATTACCCTTCCCGAGTTGTTGGTGGTGTGGTTTTCAGGATTGGTTTTCGCATCTCTGCCTCCAGCTGAGAAAAGCTGAGGGGTGTCTGGAATGGAGAAGGAGGTTTTAGGAAATCCTAACAATGCTCATGCCTGGGGGAGGGACTTTGAGGTAGGCTGTGGTATTCATGGTTTGTGTTGATGGGCTTTCTGCCCACCAAGCAGCAGGTTGTGCAAAACCTCTGTGTGTGCATGCACAGCCTTAGTGGTCATGTCCCCCCTCCAGGTAACCAGAATAGAAACCCTCCTTGGTTAATCAGGTGTGTTTAAACTTCAGTTTAGCTTGCAATAGTGGCTCTGTCATTCCGCTGATGAATTTGTGACCTTTAGCCACTGTGCTAATGCCTCTAATTGTAACTGGCAGGACAATTCCCCATTGCTGTTGTACAAGAGATGCAGAGAAACTTGCCAAGAGCAGCCTGTGACTTTTAGCCGCCATATCAACACCCCTGATCAAAACTAAAATGGCAAGTTAGGCCAGTGATCAACCCAGCAGAGCAACCTCAGTGATTGCAACAGCCACATTAAATGAGAAAACTCACCTCCTTGCACTGAGGTTTGGGCAGTTAAAGCAGCTTTGTCAGTTATCTGCACCGAGGTGGCCTTGGCTCTGCTGAGTGTGATATGGAGGAAAACTCCCTTCTAACCCTCAGGGAATTAGTCTGGGCTGGAAAACCTTGGTTCTGCAAATGCCTGTATTGCCTCTGTCAGAGGAGGCGGAGAATATTTTATACCCAAGAGATTTGGGCTAGAACTCACTGGCCCTGGCAGGCCATGAACATCTGACTTAGGAGAACCACTATCCTGTGCTTTGTACAGCCTGTGGATGGGACCACATAGTGCTTCTGCACAACATATATGTAGTACTATGGGAATGTATTTTATCTAACTTCTAGGTTTTTTGATCAGAGGCATTTGAATAAATGCTTTTAACAGCAAAGACTGGCCAGCAGCATGCGCGTGAGAGATGAATAAATAGAATATGTGATGACATAAAGATTTTATGGGGATGGGCACATTACTCACAGATGCTGAAACCATCCCAGTATGTTTCAAGAAAAGCTATTTTAGGGATGTTTAGAGAGTTTTAAATTTTTTTTTTATTGTGACTATTTTTTCTATTACTCCAGCCCATAAAACCAGGTATCTTACTTGCCATGTTTCCTACTGTACAGGGTTCAGAGGGAGCAATAAAAGCCTCTAAAACTTACCTGAAACAGCCTTCCTACAGTTACAGATGTCACAGGTTTAATGTCCTGTATCTCAGGTCCTTCCAGGCCTTGACATGATGGTAGCATTTGGAGGAAAGGGGATCTCTCTTCTCCATGGCAGAATAAAATTTCTACTTCATAACCTATAGAGATGCTGGATCTTTAGCTTAGAAGTTTTAAAAAATTTAACTATAACAGCCAGTGTTAATGATTCAGGAGGAATTTGCATGCCTCGGGTTTGGACAGCATAATTTTGGGCAATTCCATGTTTGGGCAGGGATTGTGCTCAAGTCTGGTAGTTCTCAAAGAAATTATGCTACTGGGGCAGCAGAAGAGTGTCCTGTCTGGGAAAGTTAAACCCTCGTGAGACATGAATTTAAGATGTTATAATGCTGTAGTGCATTACATGCATACTCGTATTTCATCCATACGTACTCTGATGTCATCCTAAATTTTTTGTTTTGTTTTGGTTTCAGACTGTGTCACCTTTAAGCTAAAAGAACTCCAGTCTTTGGAGATAAACCTATCTGCTTGGAGAACCATTCTGCTGTAATGATAATGGCTCAGCTGTAGCTTTATACCTGATAAAATCTTCTTATGCAGGCAAATCCAATGTCTGCATGGGCTAGCATGGCAATCAGAGGAAGAAGCACAGAAGCTTTATTGCCTGGGTTGCATGCTATTCCCTGGCTAGGATAAATATATGGTCTATTTTGATAAACAAGCCTCAACTCCTCCTTCCCAGTAATAAAGTTGTTAACAATCATCTTCCCAGAGAATGGCAAATAATGAGGTAGTGGCTTAAGGCAGTTCCTCACCATTTTATAAGTAGAGCTTCATTTTTCTTGGAAAAAAATAATCTCTAATCTGCTGGGTATAGTGCTGCTATAAGGGTTTTTATTTTCAACTAAGTAAAAAAATCTGGGTAAACTTTGCATATTTGCTTGATGCATTTACTTTACCCTATTTTATTTGTGTGCTTGTGCGTGCTTGTGTAATGTTGTGTCCTCTTGTTTTGCCATTGCTTTAGGGATCACCTCAGACATGTTGCAGATGAGGGAGTGCAAATTAAGAATGGCCATACCAGGTCAGAGCACAGATCCATCGGGCCCAGCAGCCCATTTCTGATAGCACCCAAAGGCAGACACTTGGTAGGAGAGAGTAAGATCAGGCAAGCACAGAGGATGCTTCCCCTAAACATGCTCTCAGCAGCCCACGGCAGAGGTCCTGTCTTTGCATAGCGATGATTTAGGGAGTGCAGTGAGTGGTATTCGCTCTGGAGTCCAGCACTTTGCCTGCTTTCCTTGCTGGAGTAATGACAGTTTTGAGCCCTTTTTTTTTTTTTTTTTTTTTTTTCCAGTTTTCCAAACTTTTGCTGATAGAGAACCCTGAATTAATCTTCAGGCCTTTGGGGTATTGGATTACACTCTGCCTCACTCCTTTCTGTGCCAGCAGTGCTGGAACTGGCATGGGATGCTAATCCTGCCATACCTATTCACTCAGTCGTAGAGGAAAATGTATGAAAACAAATTGCTAGTCCAAGCTAAATTTAGATTTATTCAGTTGGAGTTAATTATAATCTTTATTTAGTCCCAAGTGATACCTTCTTATCATACACTTATTATAGCTGAGAAAATTAATTTTTATTCTACCATAAAGGTGAATGTAATAATCTGAGTTCAGGGAAGGGATTACTTTAATAAGATTTATAGGCAGCCTTTCAGACAGTACGGTTTTATTACTATCTGTAGGTGGCCTTGCTGTATGTATGTCTTTCAGTATGGGTGACTGTGCAAAATGCGTGCCAGCCAAAAACTGTGGTAAGTACCAGCTCAGAAACTTCCACATCCAACTGAATTTTTTGGCAATGGTAAGCAGGCAAAGCACTTGACTTGCTTTGAAACACAATAATACGATTTATTACTGAACTTGTGGCCTGATCACGGGTTTCATTCATATGCATGGTTTAATTTTGCACTGAAAAATGTATTTTAGTAGACAAAAGATTTATGAGGCTTGAGATACTGCTTTCAAGCTTTTTGGATACAGAGCGATGGGCAAACACAGGCATGTGGTGTGGGAAGAGAAGCTTTAGTGAAGAGTGAGCCATCAGATCTGATAGGCCAGACTGCTTTGCCCATAGACATCTGAACCTCCAGCATGCAGGTCTGCACTGGCCACCTTTAGCAATCGAGTTAACGGATAGAAACAGGCTCCTCCCAAGGCTGATAAATCACCCCTAAGATATAAGTGTCTAGGAGAGGATGAATGAATTCTGAGATACCCTTTTCAGTGATTTACTGAAACGGGAGGCTGAAGTGTGCACTAGGCTTAGATACCTATCTGAAATGAGATGGGCTGTCTTCATGGAGGGTGGCCAGAGCGTGTAGCTGCAGTGAAGCTTGGGTAACAGAAGTTTGACTGAGACATTTGAAGATAAGTACGTGAGACATTGTCCCAAGCCTACAAAAGTTAATTAACCTCTCTTCAGTTTTAGATGTTTGGATTAAATAGACTTCTTCTTTTTTAAATTGCATCCTTTTTTCTTGTCTTTCAAAACAAGCTGCCTGACTAACAATGTTTTGCAAAGTGTATCTGTCTCCACCAATGTGTAATCAAGATTGAACGTAAGGACTATAAACTGGTTGTGAGTCCTACATCAAGTTCTATCCTTACATCAAACTAGGATAAGAAGAACAGAGAATGAGAAATGCTTAAAGGGATCCTATCATCTTTTCTCATGCTACAATTTTTTATATGTTGACAGCTTCTGGGCTGACTTTAATGTGAAAAAAGTATTGGGAACTCTTCTTAGCGCTTTCTTGCAGTATCATTTATATCTTCAAATTATTCTGTTACAGTTGAGAAGACTGTTATGTGTTTTTTTCTGTGCCAGTGTGGTTCACTGTATAACTACCTCAAGTACTAAAGCAGTAAGGCTTGTTTTTGAATGGTAGGTGACAGAAATTGTTCCTCAGTGGGACTATCGAGGGTTTTTCTCCTCCTTTTCCTCCCTAATGTAAAACTGAGGAGATGACTCACAGGATGGACTCTGAATGTGGGAAGTAAACAGTGACATCCTCCTTTCATAGTTATTTTATTACATTTTGAATGAGTCAGGGAGAGCACGAGGCGGGTGTTCATCTAGGCTCCTTAAATCCTCACACAGCCCAAACTTATCCTACTCATAGTGCTCAAATGAGGTCTAAATTCGTGGTAGATTTTCACACTGTAATCATCCTCCTCATTTTCCTGCTGCCAGGATTAAGAGTCAGAGTTTCCCGAGCTGTAGCCAGGCCAAATCACCTTGCACAACCTCTTATGGCTGGAGTCCCTAAACAGCATCAGGTCTTACCCCTTGCATGTATGAGAGAAAGTGACCTACACAGCTGGTCCAGAATTAATTATTCTCCTATAATTTATCAGTTCCAGAATAGTGTTCCTTGTGTAGACACCCTATTCTGGGATACAGTGTGTTTTTATTCAAGGATAATGCCCGCATTTCCAGAGCAAAATAATTATTATGAATAGAGCCATTTTTATAGTGGAATAATGTACATGTGTAGTTTGGTCTTTATGGTCCTCAGTGAAGGCTGGTGGGAAGGGCTGGTGATTTTTCTCCTATACAGACAAGCCATTGATTGCCTCTGTGTGACTCATGGATAACATCATAGTACTTACTGGCACCACATTACTTGAAATTATTCCTCTTTGTAAAAGAGGAGTGTCTGTATGATCTCACACTACAATTCTGATGATGCTGCAGGAAAGATGAATTTTAATATTTTCATAGTTTTTTCACAGGTGCAGGATTGGCTTTCTTGCTTGTTTTCAGAGAAAAAGGATACTGAAAAAGTTGCTATTTTAAATACTTCTTGTTCCTCATACCTCCAACTTCAGAATTACTGAGGGCTCATGGAAGACTTGGGTCCTGTTAGGTAGTTAGCTAAGGTAGAGCAAAGATTTAGATGTGAAATTTCGATTTATGCTCCAACAGGAGTTATTTTCCATTTTAGTTACAAAATGATGAATTTTTATTAAAGACTTTCCTCTTACTACAGCTTAACATAGGTGCATTAGTTTTTAATGCTGACCTGTCACTGCCACCACTACCTTCTAGTGCAATACCTGTTTTGCTTCTTATTAAAATGTATGAAATCTAAGAAATGTAGCTTGGATGAAATCTTGAGTTATATGAATGGCAGATTTTTATTGCACAGTGTGACCTACAGCTATGGCTTTGCATGTGCCTTAGTCCTGTGCTATTTGTGGCATCATTTCAAGTCAAGTGAGATTAAAACCAAAAGCGATGGGTAATTTTATGGTTAAATAAAAAATTATCAAGACAACAGAAAGGAAGCTTTGTTTGAGGTCTGAGCTGGTCAGAGTAAGGGCCAGGAGGGGGCATCTCCCTGATGCAAACTTTGCCTGGTTGGTTATGTGCATGGTGGCTTCCTCTCTCTCTCTCAGATCTCCAGAAACATCACAAGGATGTTTCCTGTCCATCTGCGCTCTCAGAGTTTGCAGGATGAACTGGGCTATGATGCTATTGCCCAACTCTGGAGAAAGAGATTTTGGCATCAAATAGGAGCAATGAGATTTCACAAACTGACCTGTTGCTCTACAGGTCTTGGTATTTGGCTAGTCCAAAAAAGTGTTTTAAGAGGGGCAAAGCACCTGCTGAAAAACTGTTACAAGGTAAAAGTTATTTTAGAAATTCAAGCTAAATATCTCAAGTCATGTCCAACAACGTGTTATTTCCATACGTCTTCCCTCAAAGCCCCAATGCCACAATAGTCTGAGAAACAGACCGAGTTCAGCCGTTGAGATAGCACTGAGCTCCGGGGATGCTCATTTGGCCTCCATTATTTTTCTTCAACTCTTGGTCTCTTTTGCTACATAATTAGGACTAATCCATGTTCTGATCTAATGTTCTGCCCTCTTTTGATCTTGCTGGAGTGCTTATTAAAGGAACAGGTGATCTATTAGTTGCTTTGTTGCACACCAGAAAGCTGGAAATGTCTCGTGTTTCTGATTGTTACTGTAAGGAGACTGATGCTGTGGTGCTGACGTGCTGAATTAAAAAGGTGGGGTGTTGACCTGCCATCGTATGAAGTATTTCTTTTTAGATGTTCCTACAGCATCATAAAATGCTGCTAAATTCAGATATCATATTTTGTTGCAGGCTGGTTCTAGGACAAAGCCCAGCCCTGTCTACTGGTGTTTATAGCTTCCCATATAAGCTTTCAGACAAAATTTGTGTCTCATTTTGTTTGAGTTACAGCCGACTGATATCCTGGTCCTCATACTAGTTCTGAGAAGAGGCACTGAATGTTGCCACTGTAATGAAACGGAGGAAAGGTGAAAACATACCTTTTAAAATTCCTGTTAATCACTGTTTGAGAGGGAGAAAATATCTGCATAAAGGATGGGGTGGGGGAGGAAAGTCCTATAATGTAAACACAAATATATTTAAGCCTTGCCTCTTTTTTGGTTCCTCTTTAGGCTCAGGAACTATGTCAGTGTTTAAATCTCCTCTGCAATCTGGTGTGCGTCTTGGGAGAAGGCAAATTTTAGCTCTTCTTCAAAAACCAGAGGATGCTCTTGCTGCTGTGTGTCCATTGCATATCTGTACGGCTGAAAAATTTTTATGATAAATGCAACTTCTCAAAAGTACTGCTTTCAAATGTAGTTCGATTTATCTACAATTAATACAGGAAGCTGCTTGTCTGCATTTGACTTCTCAGGGAAGAAGCAACACTCTCCCCTCGCTGCCTTGGCTTTCACAGGATCAAAGTTCACTTTCAGAGACTGAGTTTTGCAATTGCACAATGGCATGGCAAGCCATACCGTGTCAAGGTGCTCTATAAATAGCAGAGCAGTAATGGAGCTGCTAAAACATCCCTTGGTGACTTTGGTTCTAGAATTGGCATTGATTTCTCCTTTCTCCCTTCTCCTTCTGCTACGAGCAGGACGAGGTTTGACCCGCAGTGTGTTTCCTGAGCACTTTGTTATTCAGCGATGGGATAAAAGCGTTGGGACTTCCACAGAGCAGCACAGCAAGCAGTAGCGGAGCGTTGCCTGACCCTTGCTAAACGGTGGTCACCAGCCTCTGCTCTTTGCCTCCATCCCTGTTGTAGGTTGCTGTGAGTTCCTTGCTCTGTGCAGCCCCCTGTGCCCGGTGTTAGCGTGGTGTCCATCTCTGCTGCACAGCGCCTACTGCTTTCTGTGGTGCCTGTCTCACCTGTTCCTCCTGCCTCTTATACTGCTTGTAGCTTGGTTAGCCTCTTGCCTGGGGAGACTACCTTTTGTCTTCTTCCAGAACTGCTTATTACTACTCACACCCTATGACTTCCAATAGAGAACCGGGGTCTCCTGTTTCTGCATGCTGCAGGGAGTGCGCCAGCTAAACATTGTTCACATCGGAATAAGAAGAGATATGGAAGGGAAGGGCTAAAGTAAATTTTTTCCACTAGCAAATTGGCTGTCCCCTATGTGAGCTATGATACCATAGCAGGCTGATCCAGGTCAGCGCTCACGTGGGGAAGGGAGGAGAAAGCTTCTCATCATCTGGGTTTCTGCATTTCAGCTGTGTGCCCAGGTCTGTGGCTGTGTGCCGCTGGGGGAAGGTGTTGGCTGCACTGGTGTCTTATGAGAGATGGGCTGAAATGTTTATGCATGGACATACGAAACAAGAGGACACCCAAGTGGGGCAATTGCATGGCAGCTGCTCTGCAATTGCATTTGCTTGTGGAGCTGAGAGGAAACCCTGATCTGATCCCTGTGAGGAGTAGTGAGAGACTGTTGATACTGTTTCCTGCTGAGAAATTTTTTATGCTTTTGTATATTGTTGGCTATTTATTTGTTCCCACAAAGAATGTTCCAATGGCTGCAGAAGAACCTTGACACAATTAAATATAGAGCGAAAGTAAAGGCAGAGGGATTGTGATGAAATGAGAGGCATTTAAACAAGCATAGATAATATCAAGCCATTGAAAATAAATGAGCAGAATTTCAACTGAGAACAAGAGTGGAGCAAAGTCAAATGCATGAGATTTGCCCTAGAATCTGTCTTCGATAAGTGTAGGCTTTAAAAATACACAACCTGGAAAAATAGCTTAAATATTAGAGCTTTTATCTGTGCTAAATTGTGGCTGCAAGTATCTGAGTCATCTAGCTTGTAACAGGTGTAATTGTTTGTGCTGTTGTCGTGTTGTGTATCTGCTTTCCCCAGTCCTGACAAACAGTAAAATCACCGCTAAGCTTCAGTGAGAGACAACAAGAGCTTTGACCTTAGGATCTGTCATTGTTCCTTTGTTATCTCTGCGCATTATGGAACTGCTTCATTTTAATTCATTTGGTTTCTGTTTATTTCTTCTGTGGCAGTCCCATGAGCTTGCATTCACTGGCTTTTTGTTGGAACGTATGAATTGTTAGTTTGAAAGACCCACCATTTCTTTCTGGTAAAATAGCAGCCCGGATTGAATATATCTCACTATTAATTAGAGATCGGCCCAAACCAAAGGCATCTGTTTGATCCCTCCCTCCCTCTGGAATCTTTTCTTGCCTGGTAAAAATTGCTCAGCGCTGGCTGGAGGATTGACCATTGTGTTGTAGAGAAACTTTTGTGGTTTCCAAATGTGTTTCATTCTCCTCTGGAATTAAACCAAAAAATCCTTCTAAGCGTCTGCGAACCTTCTGCATGTAAAAGATTTCTCTCCTTCTCTCAAGTTCACTCTTGCCTATAAATCCATCCCACTGAGACCTCTATCGAACCCCATATTTTTTTGTGTGAAAAGTTTTGGTTTCAAGAGTGCAAAGCTTCTATCAGTTTGCCGTTAACTTCCTAACTGCTGACCTGGCAAAATTGCATTGGGAGTGATGCAGATTTGCAACCCCCCATTACATTGTGTGTTAGGGATGTTAGACTAAAGAAAATGTTCTGCTTTACTGCCTATATTCAGTGTGCCAGTTTCTTACTTATATTGAAACATGCATGAGAAAAAGTCATTAAGTTTGATCTGGCAATAAAAGAACAACAATCAACTAGTAAAAAGTTTTTGGAACTTAGATTGGGATCTGGGCAACCAGTCTCCTCCTTGTTTTATCCAGTACTTGATGAATGGCATTCAAGTAGATATTAGATTGGGGAAGGTGGAAAGGGAGCTGTACAGCTGATGCAATGGGATGTTTTCAGTGTATGAGCTTTGAGCCAACAGTGTTATTCCATGGTACCTGTGTCAGATTGTTTCATAATTGTGGCTAACAGTATTGATCTCTGGTAATACATTGCTGTTGAGAAAAACCGGGGGGCATGCTAAGCAAACATTAGAGTTGTCTTTCTCTTTCCTTTTATCTTTGGTCTGCAGTGGTGGAGAGCCGAGGAGGGATCATGGACAGCATACAGAGATTTTCAAACGTGCCAACGTATCTCCCTGCGAGCTATCACATCTGCAACGCTGATATTTTCTTCTTCCTCAAAGAAGCCAACCAGGATATCATGAGGAACTCCAGTTTGCAGTCTAGGGTGGATTCATTCTTTATATACAAGGCCAAACTGCCACCTGTCCTAAATGCCACATATGGACCCTTTTCTGTTGAACAGGCTGTTCCCTTGGACCTCATGCTGACTTCTGCATCTTTTGGCTTCACAAATAAATTCACTTTTAATTGGAAATTAAAATCTCACATAATCAACAGCTCAATCTATTCCAACAAACCTAAAATACAAACCTTGTTCTATATTGCGGGGAAGGACTGGGATGACTATAATTCTGCGGAGAGGTTGCCTTGTGTGAAGATGTTTGCTTTCCTGGAGTCTAGAGAAGTTGTGGCCAGCTGTAGATTGACAGGTCATCTAGGATTATGTGTTGCGGAGCTGGAATTATCTCCTAGCTGGTTCAGCTCCCCTCCACCCCTCATTTCAGAGGAAACAGCCTCCCTGGAAGGGATTACTGTGGAGCTCTTCTATAAGATTTATACAGCAGATGGGGAATGTTCTCCAGAGGATGCAAAATGGGAAAACAACATCCATGCAGGTCAAGATAATGAACACCAGGCTTTGTCAGCTATGGAGAGGATTGGTAGCATCATTGTTTACCCCAATCAAGACAAATTAAAACAGTCTTTGCTGAGGCTAGATGAAAATATCGTTATTCGCTTACCACTCAACCCGGTCAGAGAAGGTGATGTTGTGACCTTTCATGTTTCCCTGGCTGATGACTCTCTAGCAGACCAGTTTGTATTAAGGTAAGAGAATTTTTAAAGTGCTGTATGCTAAACAGTCTATAAATAGGGACGAATCGATGCCAGGTGTAATTTCTTTGTTTACATTTGGTGTTTTCCTGAGAGAACTTAAGCATTTCCTCTCCAACTGGGGAAAACTAGTCTTGAATTATCTCTGTGGATGACGCTTTTTAGAACATGGGGATTGATTTTAAAGTATGAGCTATAAATGTTTGTATGATTATTTTTTGTTTTAATTCTATTTGCTTCTAGCCATAATTCTGCCTCTTAAATTATGCCTCTCTGAGTCAGCCAGGGTAACTGCTGTGATCCATTTTTCTAGACAGTTTGCAGGAGGGTTTTCCGTTTCTTTGGTGAAGCTTCCTCTCTTTTTATCAACTTTCTTATCATCTTTCCAAAATACATGGGATACATCTTGCACAGGTCATATGTGGCGAGGAACTATTTTGTTGCATCGTACAGAGGGGAGCTGAGAGGTGAGAAAATGAGACGTGCCTCAGCTTGCGTAGGAAGTCTTTGGCAGAGCCAGGATTTGGATCCAAACTTTGCAAGTCGTCTTCAGTTTTTCTGTAAGACAGCCCATCCTCCTTCCTCAAGCTTTTGACTGCTTGTGGCATGGCCCATTTTTGTTTTAAGTTTTGAGACTTTCTGGTGACCTTTACTTGTGAATCTGCCTGTAATAGGAGAATTCAGGCATTTCTAACTACCCCGAGGGTTAGTGCTGAATATTTGTTATGTCCTTAGCTGTCAGACTGTGGGTTCAGAGCGGCGTAGAGACCAAATTCAGAGAGAAATGTGAGCCAGACTGGGGGAATAAAAGGGCCAAAAGGTAATTGGAAAGTGTCATATACTGTGAGAATGTGAGACGCTTGGGGAAGAAGGAGTTGCAGCCTGCGCTAGCAAACCTCAAAACGGATTCATGCCTTACTTCTAACTTTTTGATCCGAGAACGATGGGAGCAGAACATGACAGAAGTGCACTTTGGGGACAGATGTTGAGAAAACAGACAGAAAAACTTATGCAGCACTTTCAAATCATTGAATGTTTGCGAGATAGCACATGCATATTAATAAACTTACAGATTGCTGTGTGAATCCTGACAAGTGGTTCCCAGCGCAGTGCACAGGCAAAGGGAAATAAATGGTCCACAATGTCCCAAGCAGTTCCATCTACTGAGGGCAGGGGGCGAAAATGCATGAGAAATATCATAGGGTTTAACCAGACTTTAAAAGGTTTGGATCAGGAAGGGTTTTCCTATAAACACAACTTATTCTGGCTTTTACCTGGCTTTACTGGTTTTTCTTCATTAAATATGGTTATGGCCAGCATCCATTGTCAGTGGATGGACCAACCTCCTGGAGCAGTCAGGTTTTGGCAGTTGTCTATTGATCCTCATGCTAGAACAGAGAGATTATGGAACTTGCCTAAAGCTCTGCAAGGATTCAACACCAGCTCTTAAATCTCAGGTTTTTGTTCTCTTTGCTGCACTACAGATAAAATTCCCTAGGTATTAGAGACAACCTAAGATGAGGATGTTTTCTTTCCATTGGGATTTCTAAAAAAACAGTTTAGCCTGTAACAAACGGACCTAGGGTAGAGTTTTGATATTTCTACTGGCCAGGAAAGCACCAAAAACTTCTTGCAGAGATAGTTTGGAAATGCTGTCTTTCAAAAGCAAAATAGTTTCTGGAAGCGCTGAGCACAGTAACTAACCTGTGGTTTCAAGGAAACAGAAACTGAGAGAGTCAAGAGCCTCCAACCTGGGGAGCCCCAGGATGAACCACAAAAGCCTGGCTACTGCCGGGACCCTTGTCTTCTCCCACGGGCTCCCATGACTTTCATGGCTCCAACCATCAGGCAGGAGTCACTTTGCGGCGCTCTACAGGCACATGGAGCATGCATCTTGGTGCTCCCCCAGCTGCTGTTTCCATGGGGATTTCCTTCTTTGAAAAGTGTACAGAATCGGTTCATCTCCAGGAGATGTTTCTGTTACAATAAATCAGCATGTTTTACGTGCCCAGAAATATTTCTTTGGAAAATTCACTGTCGGCTCTGTGTAGTCTAGCCTGTCTGGTCTTTTATTTGGCTTTGCTTGCATTGTGCTTTTCATCAGAGAAACTGCAAGTATTTTTATTCAACCTTCAGTTGAATGTTGAAAGTAAGAGGCAAAATGCAATTCTGTTGATGGTTCAGCCACCCTCCAGGATGGAGAGCATCAGCAACTGTTGCTATGATTTTTTCGAATGACATATGTGAGGCCCATGGAGAGATTATTCAGCTGAAGTTTACACAGTAGGCCGGGAATTATGCCGAGGGAAATACAATCACTATAGTGCCTGCATCTAATTAATGCGGTTTCCCTCACAGGCTTTCCCTGTTTTTCAGCTCAATGCTAATGTCCATAAAAACCCACAAGGTTTTTATATACATAGAATTTCTATGTGTTATATCCAGAGAAAAATACATTGAAGCGAATGTTTGCCTTGGGAAATATATTTTTGCCTAATATAACTGATTGTTTTTAATCATATCTGTTATAAGTGTAGCGGGGTGAATTGCAGTCTGGCTCATATGAGACAATATATCAATATGAAGTCATTTTCAACACAGCATTTGATGCTGACCTCGAGCTCTGACAGTGTGCAAAAGAACAGATATGCTCAATTTTATGCACCTCTTTACTATTTCATGCTATGTTGTGTAGTATTTTATTTTATGCTGGATTTTGTTCTAGCAAAACTGACTTCAGCTCTCATACGAGAACAGATTCTTCATTTTGGTGAAATTGGGGATTCTTAAATAAGCTTGAAAACTGAAAAGCAATTGGAAAGTTTCTTGATTCAGCGATGCACTGTTTTGACAGATACTCACTTGTTAAACCCCCATCCTTCCAGTAATGTCACAGGGTGATGCTGCAGGTTGTATGTGAAGGTCCAGCTATCGTTTCCAGTACCTTTCATCAGTCCAAACTGGTTTTGCTCTGGTTAAGCTAAGTCTTGTTTTTTTGTTTTCATTCAGTAACTATAATTTAAGATTGAGTTGGAGCTCTAGATGTGCTGTGGTCCGGGGAATTTGTTTCTTTTCATACTACAATTCAGCCAGCGTGGCTTGGTGTAATTGAAGGACCCAGATATGTCAAGGGGCAGAATTTGGAGGCTAAGCGTGCATTTAATACTTTTTCTGTGCCTGACAGTCATAGTGCTGGCTTTGTTGACAGATGATCTATACATGTGTGCAATGAAATTCTTATGACACTGGAGATTAATTTTTGGCCTTGCTTGTGGTCTGGTCTGTATTGTAAAATTTACCATCTGTGGACATAAATTTTGCGCATTATGTTAGGTGGGTTGCCACTAAACATAGTTTAACCATAAAGATAGGTGAAATGGGCTATGTTGCCGTGATTAAACTTTTTTATGGGCTACCTAGTTTAAAAAAAAAAAAAAAAAGGAAAAATGAAGCAGAGCTTTGAGATTCCAGCAGGACTAATACACACACCAGTGTCAAAAATTTTCACTTTTTGTCTTTGATGCACAGGAGTACCTGTTTCCTTATTTACTGACAAACTTAGATGAAACATAGTAAATGAGGAAAGGTGGAAATCGTGACTAAAGAAGGGGTGACACCAACTTCTGTTCTATTTAATAAACAGAAGTATTCTCCTGATATACATGGAGAAGTTAGAAAAGAGACAGGAGAAACAATTCTGGCTTAACTGGAAGGCTGAAAATCTCATCCAATAGCACTGGGAATAGCTTGCATTTCTTTTGTGGTGTGTGTTATTATTTAACTCCATCTTGAGACTCAAAGGTTGTATTTAAAAGAAAAATAGGAGTCATTTTGTACAGCGGGAAAACATTTAATGGAATAAATGGACAATCGCCCCTTGGTTATAGGAAAAAAAACAAGACACTCTTTATAAATAAACGGCAGAGTTTTGTCCCGTTTTCCAAGTCTCCCCATTTAAACTGTGAGTGAGGATGTGCCAGTAATGAAGGCTGAGCACTAATAGCAATTTGTCGAGTCACAGACAAAAAGTGGGTTTGTCGGCATTCGTTACACGTCCCTAACATGAACGACCCATCCTTCTTTTATCCCCGATCAGAATAGAAACGGAGATTGGAGATATTCCAGGAATAATAGTAAGGGGCTGAAACAGGTAATGAATCCCACACTAGAGAAATGAAAGCGGCTGTGGTCGGAATGTGGTCCTCTGTCTGGAGGGGAATGGTGGGACCATGCAAAGAAACCTCACTGTCATTCGGTGCCTAGGCAACCTCAGGGAAAAGGATTATCCGCTTCTCCCTGCCATGCTCCACATATTGCAGGGCAAAGATTACTTTTTGATTTTTGGATGAACCAGTACAAGGTGTAATACACACCAGTTGGCTTTTACTGATTATTCTCACTAGGAAAAATCATATTAAGGATTTATATTAATAAACATATATCCATATGGAAGAGGTTATGTCTCCTGCTAAGGAATAAAAATTGCACAGGCCATTAAAACTGACTTACAAGGCTTCTGCGTTAATAATGAAAGATCTGTATAAGTCTGAGCAGTCATCTAGAAGGCCAGAAAAAGATCATTAAGAGGATGTCTCCTGCCAATAGCTGCCAAGAGCAAACAAGGGAAAGAAAACAGGAGTTTTTTAGATCTGGAAATGCATAGAAAATGAGAGAATGCAGACTGTGGGGAACGCAGCCTGGCTGCGTGTGAGGAGGAGGCTCTGCGTGGCCTTCACTGCTTGTAACCAGGCTGGTATGAGTGGGGAAATGGGGCAGGATTATTACTGGCTAGAGAAATAAATGATTAACTGAAGCATCATTTTAGGATGAAAATTCAGCAGAAGTGGAAGTGTTGAGAAAGGGAAAAAATATACTGCTGAAATCAATCAGAAATTCTAGTTCAGATTTAGAAATAATTACAGAGTTAAAGCATTACTGGCAACTTGGGAATATTTGTGTTTTACCCAAAGATTTTAATAAACCCAGAGTGAATGTTTAAATTTGTTATTTCTCTCTTTTCTCTGAATGTACATTGAACTAAATGTAAAATATGAAATAGTAATATGCAATATTAATAAAAAATATCAAGCATTGCAAAGTCTGGAAATACCAGAGATGTCTTTGCAACCTTAACTCAGTCCCCATGTATATATGCATTATAACGTATTCCTCAAAGACAAATCCACACTATTTTTTTTCCAGATTTCCTGCTTCATTTGAGGCATACGTTGCCTTCCTCCTACTGTTTTCTTTTTGTCACTGAACGAGGAAGGGAGTAACATCCTTTCAGGACACTCCTGCGAAGCCTGGGGGAGCTGTCACCAGAATTTTTTTTAGCTTGGATAAACCATTTCTATACATTCTCTTTCAGAAAGGATTGGACCATTCTTTTATTTTTCTTACTACTATTTGAGACAGTCACTTGGCCTAGAAAAAGTGGCTTCAGCCGATGAAAGCTTGGCATGGTGGTATGGAGTTATGAATTTCTCAGGGATGTTGCCTGAATCTGTAGACCTGAATCTGTGTTGACTGAAGTGAAAAAGGCATCCTCCTGCACCTCCAGGTACCTGCAGGCAGTGCATGGCTGTGCTGCACCCACGTGCATGAGCCAGCCTGCTCTGGAAGTAGTCATACCACGCTGCCAGGTTTTGTCTCCTTTTCATGTGCTGTAAGATAACCTTCTCTGCCCTGGCCACACTGGTAAAGGGAGAAGAAAAGAAACCACCCCCTCATACTGTCTTAAAAACACTTAAAAATGACAAAAAAAATAGCTCCTTCCCAGGGCTCGAGCAGTCCTAAAAGCTTAAAAACCGATGGATATCCGACAGTGAATAAATGACCCAGTGAATCCTGAAAGACCCCTCAAGACTACAGTCAATAAAGCTTTTTAATGGAATTTTAGATAAAGGTCAACTATCTGCTACAATAATCAGCCGTCTGCGATCACTCTTCATAGGAATAAACCAGGCAGAGCAGCAGCCCCACGCGACAGCGAGAAGCTCTTGTTAGTTGTTGGATATTGGCTTTGAAGCACTTCCAACGGGATCGCAGTGTTGTGGTGATCACTCTTTTTTTTTTTTTTTCAATTGAGACATTTTTTGATGGTGACTTCTGTTGCCCTGCAAAAGAGGTCCCGAACATGCCACTTTGTCCAGAAACACAGCTGCTTGTTACTGCGGCATTATTAAGGTGTTGTTAAGGTAAAGGAGGATGAGACAGTGATGAGAGGCTGTGGTGCTGAGTTTGGGTGACTGTGGCAAGTGTCCCCACTGTCTGCCCTTTCCCTCGGCAACTCTGGCTTAGGGATGCTCCTTTGTCCCACAGGAGCAGTGTATGTTCGTAAGAGTTGGAGGGGAGGGGTTGACCAAAATGCAGAATTAGATTAATTAAAAATATTTAGCCTGTGTATTTCATCAGAGTGTTTTTCACTGAGAAGGAAATAGTTTGACTGCTAGTTATTTTTCATGTTGACAGGTTGGGAATATTTCACGTCTATGGTGAGGGGACGCTAGAATGCAACAAGGACCCGCTTTCTGTTGGAAAAGGTGTTTGACTTGCCTTGAAACCCCACTTTTTCTTCTATTTAAGTCCTGCCAGCAGCACAGCTATCTCATTCATCTGCCCATCTGCATCTATGAGCTCTAAGGGATGTGGCAGTGTTATGTAAATGAATTTGCTGTATCTCATATTCAGAACCATAAAGTGGAAAAACAGAGAGTTAGTTATGTTGATTTTAAGTCAGTTGGTGTGTGAACAGGCATCTCGTCTCTGCAGTACTGAACTACAAGTGGGTAAGCAGTGCTGCGTGTAACTGGTGGCAGTGAATCTTGTTTGACACATCAGATCGTTTTGCACGTGTGTGACAAATAAGGTTTATAATAGGAGCCCCGACAACCTCTTGTCTGCCAGCATGTTAGCAGACACTGCTATACTCTGCAAACGGAGATGATGTGAAAAGCGTTTCCCGTGGATTTGGAAGGTGCCAATATGCCATGTGACTTGATACAAACTCAGCCTTGTTGATGGTAATGGAAAGAGATTTTACATTTTTAAATGGTTCAGGTTCTACAACTTGTTTCTAGGCTGATCCCCATCTCCGAAAGCTTTGACATGACAGCTCCTGCTAATTAACTCCAGGCAGCTCTTGCACAACTTGGTGCTTGCTTCAGGGCCGGGTGCGGATCTGCAGAGCACTGTCAGCAGAAGTGGCATGGTCGCACTGAAAGCAGGGTACGAGCTGTGGTTAAAATGCTTGCGATGCAGAGTGTGCCTGGGAAGGAGGCAAGCGGATTTTGGAGGAGATCACTGCTAAAAGGACACCCTTGGTTTGTTGCATCTGCTCAGACTCCTTTTATGCAACATGAAGGTGTGCTGCGTGGTGATCCCTCTTGGATGAGGAGCTGCGTCTAAGGGGCTGCCAAACGTTCAGCCTCTCCGGTCTGCACAGGGCATCGCCACCACCCTTCTCCAAATCCTTCTTTTTCTGAGGGCTATCCTGTCTGTAGTTATTGCCTTGCAGGAAAGGACAGATGATTTACTCCTGCTGTGATTAACATTGGTGCAGATATGGAATGGGAAGGGAAGCCACTGAAGACGGAATTAGGAGCTGAGTTTTGCCTGTGAGTGCGTGGCTCTTAAGTTCAGTTACCTCTGTTAATGAACACAAAGTTGCCTTCAGATGACAAAAATGATTAAATACACAGTGTCACAAAGGGTAACTTAAGGAAGACAGCTTCAAGATAAACATTTTTTTTTGTCCCCACCCCCTCCCTTTTTTTTTAACCTTGTACTCAGTTTGGGAGCACAGGTCAGAAAAGTTTCCTGTCTTTGAGTGATGATTTCAAGTTTAGGGACACACTGTGGCTTTTTGTGAACTGTGTGTCCTAGTGAGTGAGTCCTTGGCGAGGAGCTTGGGGGGAGGTCTTTGTTTTGGACAATATGCTGAGTGGTCCCTGCTTTGTGCTGCCAGACAATGATGGCATTGATCAGCTTCTTGTACAGCTCTTCATTAGCTGGCAGTGCAGTAAATCACGGTCTTGTTTAAACAAGTCAGACACAACAGTGATTCGGTCCTTGATGCAGTTACTTCTAGTGCGTAATGAATTGTATTAAAAGAAAAGTATAAAAATGTGTCTACTTTGAAATTTACTTTCTTGCTGAGATAAATGTTTTGGGCTGTGCACTGCTGTCATTTTGTCCTGGTAAAAAACAGATTACTGTCCTATGAAGCTGATGAAGTATTGCTTTGAGTGAGCACATTGATCTCAATTTCTTCATATTCCCGCTGATGCAACAGGGAGTTGCTTTCGTCCTTGTGTTTACCCATAAGTTTTTTGCACGGTCTGATACAAGAATGTTTAGCTGACAGCTTTGTGGAGGGAGGACTTTCAGAAAGCGCAGGAAACAGAATATTGCAAGAAAATTGTCAGCGTATCTTCTAGTGTTGGGTGCCCCTCCTGCAGCCCATGCAATTTATGTCAATAAAGGACTCATTAGAAAATCTGGTTTCGGACAAAGCGGAGCAGGGACCTGTGTTTTGTGTGAGGTATTTAATGCTTCAGATAGCTGCCATGTGTGCCTTGGATGCTGTATTCGGCCAGGGTATGAAAGAAATCATATTAACAAAGTTATTGGATCCCAGATGAATCAAAAGAGCTGCAGGAGAAGAAAACAGTGACAAATGAGTCTGCCATCCCAAGTCACGGCAAATGGTGCTTACAGCTAAAGCTATTTCACTTCTTGCACCGTTCGGCTGCAAGCCCTCCAACGCTGCGTGGGCAGTGGGGAGCGGGGCAGTGTGAGGAAGGCGATGCTTTGTGCTGGCAGTGCTGCAGAAGACCCCCGTGCAGTAGGACCAGTCTTGCTTCGCATGGGGGTACAGCAGCGACAGCTCTTGAGCTTTCCAGAGCCCAGGGAGCTGCTCCTTCGTGGTGGGGTTCATTTCTCATGTCCCCCCAGCTTTCAGTCTGCTACTTAAAAGCCCCCTGCCCTGAGCAGTGCTGGGTGTCAGTGCCCTGGGTGGAGCTGTGCTTCATTCTGTATTGACAGTTATATACAACTGCACAAGAGGAAAACGTCTCTAAAACACATTCTCCTTAGGATCCCTGCAGAGCTGCTGTGGATATTCCCAGCAGAGGAGGAATTGGTCAGAGCAGCAGTATTTCCAGGGGTATCCCGATGAGGAGGGTACTGTTGGGAGGGCCATATTCAAGCAGCCTCGTGTTTGTAGGGCAAATTTTTCACCCTTATCGCTCTGAGCCATCAGGTGTGGCTCCAGCCGGTCTCCTTCTGCTTCTGCTGTGCTTTTGTTCCTCACTAGGACCAACACATACTCCCCACTACATCCTTTTTAAAATTTTCCTGCCAAGTGAACTTTCTTGGTTGCTTTTTTCTCACTGTGTGGCCCAAGCTTTTGTGGTATTAATGAAGGATTCCTCAAATGCACGTTCACTGAATCCCCATCTCTAATTGCGCCGGTCCTAGAAGACAGTAAGTGGGAAAGGAAGAGAAGCAGAAGTGTGGGATAGACGGTGCCTTGTTCATGGGCTTTCTAAGCATCTGCTCAAGTTAATGAGGGTCTGGGCAAGAAATGTGCCAAGCAGCCACAGGAAGCACACGTATGAGAGCTTTGATGCAGATCGCTGATGAAAGATGGTGATAAAATGCACCAAGTGATGTCTGGGGACAGTCTGAAAAGTTTGTCCTGTCCTGGGAGGTGGCAGAGGGTGAGGGAGAAGCGGTAGCAGACTGTGAGAATCTGGACCAGGATCCAAATGCATTGTGAGTTTTGGGTTGTTTTGGATCTGGGAGTTTGGCTGTGGCCCATCTCTAATTTAATTTGCCTGGCCAGAGTCTTCTCTCTCTTACACAGAAAAGAGGGGTGATTTAATTGACTTCCGTAGAGTTGCTTAGGATTTGCGCCAGTAAAACTATTTGAATTTGGTTGTGTGCAAGGCACGTGTGTGCGCCAGTGTTCTGGCTTCGTATTTCTGATAATTACTGGGAAATTTGTTAGGGGCAGTAGTAACCCTGGGTGGGTGGGTGGATAAGACACAGATGGATAGGGAGTGGTCATGTTTTGGGTACTGTTCTTAATGACACACAGTAACACTAGTGGTACAGTCTTAATTATGGCATTTCCTGCTGTTATGTCCATAATGTGGCATAAGTACCTATACTCTTCAGCGAAGTTGACTTTTGACTCATTTGCCAAAGCTAATAACCCTTTAAAAATAATTTAAACCTTTTCAGAAGTATTTCACTGATGCTCTTGGGACCAGTAGTCCTTTATTTGCTGTGGAGCAGATACAGAATGAATAGCAGTACTGTGGACTCCCTCAAACAGCGACCTTATGTGAGATGTAGTGATTACAGCAATTAAATCCTCTTTGCCAAGGCAACCAGGGCTTTATTTCAAACTGAAGTTAGGTTTTTTTCCCCAAATGAATCTCTTCATCATGCATTATTCATTTTTCTTTGGAACGTTTAGCCTGTACGAGTTGCATGAGCTCAAATTTAGTATTATTATTTATTAATTATTGCATTGAGGTAACGTCTAGGACAGCCTGCCTCAAGGGGTCAGAGAGCACAGAGTTCCCCCGTGCAGCCAGAAGCAGAACAAGGCCATAACCCTTGTCTCGGGGTGGGGGTTGAAGACTTAACAGCATTTCTAGAACAACTTGCAAAGAGTTTGCATTTGCTTTTTTGCTTGACTCCATAAGGCATGTCAAGGAAGTTTGGGGCAATTCGGTCCAGCGGATGCTTAGGCCATACTCTTAAACCATACTCTTGACCATACTCTTAAACTTTTTTACTTACGTATTTGGAAAAAAAAAAAAAAAAAGTAGGTCACGTCAGCTCAGGCTTTCTAAGTCCAGCTAAGTTTGGGTGACTTGAACACTGAACTTGTTGTTGTGGTGGGCCTTCCTTGGGGAGGGGAAGGTCACTGATCAGAAATGATGGTTAAGATGGAACGTTTTCATCAAGAATTTTGAAAATTCTAGCTTAGGATGGCTTTTCAATTCCTTAAAGAAAAAACGTTAAAGAAGTGCCTATAACCCTTGTCTTGAACGTGCTACGTCCTCGTTTTAAGATTGAGTTCATTGTCTGTTTCTGCTATTATATAAATAGCATCTTGATTGACAAGAAAACTAAAATGATTCTGTTTAAATCTGTACTGCTCTCCTAAGAAATCTACATTCATTATTCCTGGGATGACTGAAAGATTTACAATAGTTTATAATCTGGTATCTTTTCATTCTTCTTCTTGGTGTTATTAATCACCTTGTCATAAAATGTCAGGAGAACTTTGTTCAGCTTGCATGATTTGGGCTGAGAAAGCCATACTTTAATATTAATGTTTCTTAGGAAATTGGGTAGATATCTTTGCATTCTGGGAACCGTAAAATGGATGAATGATGTCCTTTGACTAGAGATTAGATGCTTACAGGGTGCTGAAGTTGAAGAATGGTTGAAAGAAACCTGCAGCTGTACCAACTTGGAAAGAAGGAATGACCATGCAAAGCAGGTCTGGTTCAGGTCAATGTTTGGTTGTCGACATCTGAAATCATGAGTACTATGGAGGCTGGTGTTCGTGGTTGATCCTTCTCTCTGTTAGTGCCAGATGGCTGTCCTGGTGTGGCTATGTCGATGGTGGTGTCTCGTTGGTGACATGAAACCCAGGTCCCAATTATTTGGTCATTTAGAGATTTTGGGTTGCATTTCACAAACCCAGAGGCAGTCAACCAGGATCCTGGCTGGGTTTCAGCTTCAGTAATTACAACTTGCCAGCACAGATTCTCTCTGCCTCTTAAATCACATTCGCTATTTTTCACTTCCTTTGCTAAACTGCTGTGTCCCCCGTGCTGTTGTTGATGATAATAGTTCTAATGCTTAGCCTATTTATGTAACGTTATTTTGTCTGTACCGTCTCACGGTGTTTTTACAGGAAACATCTGTCATTGCTTTCATTTTACAAATTATTATTTTTATTGCTCACGTTCCAGTGATATACCTTAAATATGAGATGCTTTCCAAAAGGACGGAAGGCAATGCCCCTTCTACCCCAAACTGTTATTTTTGAATGAGGACTGTGGGGCTGAGGGGATGTTCCTGCCCTTCCTTTTAGCTCTCGTACCAGGGCAAATGTATTTGGGATGGCAAAAAGAGTACCCAACACAAGGGTGGTGAGTTTGGTGGGCAGGGAGGTGCCATCCTGTGCGTGTATGCTGTGCTGCCCCCCGAACAGTGATGCCCAGTCCATCTTCCCTGAGGCTCTGCTGGGCTTTTCCAAGCCCACCTGTATCCTCTCCATCCCTGGCCTCCACACAGGGGAGGTTCGGGACGACTGCACAGGCTCGGATCTTTATACAGGCCAGGAGAGGGCAGAGTGGACTTGTGTCTGGCTTGTGTCTGAAGCAGAAAACCCAGGCAAAAGTCAACAGCAGGTCGGGAGGGGAATAATTTTGGGCAAGGATGTGGCTTGGTGCTGGCGCAGGTACCCTGGCTGGTATGGGACCACTTCACCCCCCTGAGTGGACTCAATGCATCCCCTCAAAAATGCTCTATGGGGGGAGATTTAGGAACTTCTTCACCCAATGGTGCGAGCCCTCTGCAGAGGGCCAGAGACCTGGCAGACCTGAAGGCTCTCCCAGGTATTACTTCTTACTGAGGAGGAGCAGGTCTCTGCTGGGGTGTCCTCCACACATCCGAGGGTGCAGCTGGGCAGTAGACGAGATTGCTCACGTATGCAATCTTGCTACCCAAAATTGAAATGCATGTAAAATGTTTTTTTCTTTTTCTTTTTTTTTTTCTTTCCTTCCCTTCCTTAAATGATTTCTGAAGCTGTGCATTTTCTTTTTATGAATGCACCGTGCCCCTTGTGTGTGCTGGACATTACAAATGCACCTGATAAAGCAAACTTCTCCACTGGTCTGTATGTTAAGAATCTTGTCTCTTTGCAGAGCAACTTTCTTTTTGGACTTGAAAAACAATGGCAATGTAGTTAATGTTCAGCCTGACAGAGTCTTAGCAAACATATTAAGGGCTTCATTTAATAAAATCATATTTCACTTTCATAGACAAGGAGCAGAATAGAGTTGAGTCTTTTTTAATGAATAAAGTCCTTAGTAAGGCACTTGCAATCTTTCTTTATGTGAGGCTCATTCTCAGCTTTTTATTTTAGGAGCCAGGGAGATTTAGTGCAGCATTTTCTAAATTGTCATGCTTCCTTTGGAACAGAATGGAAAGGGAAATGTATTTTAAACAGACGTGAAACAAAAATGTGGTTTTTCCCAAAAGAAAAGTTAAACATTTGCAAGAAAAATGTTCTTCACAGAAATTTCAATTCTGTTAAAAACACATTTTCTGTCAGAAAATAATGGTGCTGGATGAGCTCTAATATTAAACCAATTTGTGTGTACCACAGGAGTGGACTTTTTTGGTCTTTTGTTGTAAGTCATGCTGGAAGGGCTGCCACTGGGCTAAAAGAGCACAGATACTTTCACACTGGGACTTGTCTACTTGAATTATGTGAATAACTCAATTGAAATACAACTGGGAAAAAAATCATCATGTGACGACTTATGAAAAAGTTGCTTTTAACTCCATTTGGCGATGTTTGAGCAGCTCCATGTATTTTTCTCTCAGATTTTTTTTTTTAATTTTTTTCTTAAATACCCTCTTTGCACAGTGCCTCGATTGTACCGTGCACAGACCATGCGACAGCAGACTCCTGATTTCTGGGTAACTGAACTGCTGCAGCTAATGAATAACATTAATGGGCTGGGTGTGAGCCGCTTTCGCAGGGCACCGGGGTTGCACAGTGCTCTCCTTTCCTTCATTGATCCAATTTGTTGAGATCAGCAGGTGCACCAAAGCATGCAAATTTAAAATTTGCTTTGAGGAAAATTGGGTGGCGTTTTTGCCTGAAACGAGCTGTTTCTCTGAACATTGCTGCCAGCTAGCTTGCTTGGGAGAATATTTGCAGAAATGGAATGCAAAAGTGGTACAAACACAGCCAAACTGAATACATTTACAGATGTAAAAGGCTTGGCTTTTTTTAGGCTTACAAAATTCTTGGGGTGAGGACTGTCATTGTGTGTAGATTTATAATGTCTTACATAATAGGTCCTTAAACGCATTGGCCTTCAGGTGCCACTGCAGTCTGATGTGTTTAATAATGGTGACAGTGACAACATTGGTCCCACCCAGCTTATAGACCTGCAGGTTTCTAGGACAGTTCAGGTATCTTTTATCCTCTCTGGTCCAGAGTCTGTCATGCTTGATAACAGTGTGAAAATTGGATTTGTCAACTGGTAATCCCTCAGTGATCGATAATTAGCTGTAATTATGCGCTGTTTAAGAGAGAAAATTGAAGTTTGTGGCCAGAGTAGGAAATGAAGAATGGCAGGTACACCAAGCCATTTGGCATAAGAGAAGTTCATTTAAAGAACTCAATTTGCACAAATAATGGTGAGTTAAGCTGCCTTCTATAGGTGGGCCATGTCACACAGCTGTGTGTCCAGTTCTGGGCTCCCTGGTTCAAGAAGGACAGGGAACTGCTGGAGAGGGTCTAGCAAAGGGCTATGAAGATGATTAGGGGAATGCAGCATCTTTCTTATGAGGAAAGGCTGAGGGACTTGGGGCTTTTTAGTCTAGAGAAAAGAAGACTGAGGGGGGATCGCACAAACTTGAACATAGGAAGCTCCATCTTAACATGAGGAGGAACTTCTTTCCTTTGAGGGTGGCAGAGCACTGGCACAGGCTGCCCAGAGAGGTTGTGGAGTCTCCCACACTGGAGAAAGTCACCCCCCGCCTGGACGCCGTCCTGTACACCCTGCTGTAGGTGACCCTGCTCTGGCGGGGGGGGGTGGACTGGATGATTTCCAGAGGTCCCTTCCAACCCTGATCATTCTGTGATTCTGCAGTGTTTAGGCTAAGCAGGCTAATGTAGTCCTTAGTGAGTTTGCTGACCATAAAACACCACAATTTGAATAACAAGGAGGTTTGCTTTTTATTTATAGTCTCCCAAAAATGGGCCTGGTGTGAAATGTCGTGAACAAGCCCTTATTTGTTGGGAAATATCCTTTGAAACTCCTACTGTATTTATAATCAAAGATCCTCCTCCCACCCTAGTTTAATTTTTATTGTCCAAATATATGTGCTAGGAGGAACTGAAGTCACTGCTTGGGACTATGCCATCCTTTTGCACTCTCTCTCAAAAGGTGCAAGCGTAGACACGTGGTTTGGTTTTGGATGGAGGACAGAAGGTCATCGTTCACTTCTCTTTGCTTTCTTCTCTGCTCAAAAGAGCACAACAGACCAGGTTTCCAGATGGACAGAGGTGGTATTCCAGCTGTGTCTGTGGAGGCTCTGAAAATCCAGTTATGTGTCCTGGGATTTCTGTACAGACTTTGAAGTTAACTCTGCCACCGGTAACTTTTCTTATTCAAGGAGCCAGGGAGGGTCTTTGTTTCTTTATCTGTATACTCGTGGGTGATTTCTGCTACTTCATATGTCTAATTGTCATTATCTAAATAGATGCAAAATGAAACTGCTTAACTGCAGGAGGTGGGAGTGGAATAGCTGGAGTAGCCCTATTACCTAGTTGTATGTGAGAAAGAGCTAGCAGAATTTATGGTTTCTGAAGGACCAGTGTGTTTTTAAGCTTGTATTCCTACACTTCACAATCAAGATTAGCAGATTGTTGACAGATCCATGATATATTTGCAGTCACCTGGCTGGAGTCCGAAGCAAGTGATAAATTTGTAGTTTGAATGAGATTGTGTGATGTGCAATGACAGATATATTTTGTGACTACAAGTATGTAGCATGTCCTGTGGTTGGGGATTTTGATGCTATTCTTGGTGTGACCTGGAGTGATTTGCTTGCTTTACTTGGGCTTCTGTTTCACCATCCAAGAAAAGATGGAGAAAATGACATCTTCCTCATTTGCTGTGATGGCTCATTCTTTTTCTGTGGTGTTGGAGCCTGACACAGGCTCGTATAATTTTCATTGAGTTCAGGAAAGACTGTCAGCTGGCAGGAGGCAGTATGTGCTCTGCAGAAAAGAATCCAACATTTCCAGTTGCTGTTGCTGAATTTCATGTATCAGATATGAGTCGCATGAACCTAGATTCAAAAACTTGGAGTGCTTTTAGAGCAACAACCCTATATTCTGGGAAGACTGTCCTTCCAGAATACCCATTCAGTATGGGAGAAGGGACAGTGTGAATCAATTTTGTCCTCACGTGAGTGAACACCTAGAGGAACTGAATTTGCACATTTTGGCCTGAGGGTAAAACTGTAGCGCTATAAATTGGCGAACTCTATTCAAATGAAGAAGAAAGGTAAATGATAGTTCATTGGATTTCGTCATCTTTATGCTTTCTGGTGTCCAAATTTATCTCAACAAAGTAAAATATGTCTTCCTCAGGACTTTTAAAAGGTCTCACATATATCAGTGTTAATAGGATGTAGCTGTGTTGAAGCTGGTATTCTGCTGCTTGAGAAAAATCTGAGTCAGGCACACTGGCTTTGCTCGCAGTGGGAGAAGGAACAGAAGTACGTTACACCCCAAATTGGGGGCTTCTGTTTGCTGGGGAAGCTGGATTTGGCTACGGACTGTGCTGGAGAAGACGCCATCCATGGCAGATCAGCGAGGGAAATGGTGGCACAAACAATGTTTGAAACCACTGCAAAGTGTAGCTGAGAACTGAGAGGTCTTTTTTGGTCTAGAAATTGTCTATCACTTGTAACAGCAGCTTTTATCAGCTTGAAAAACAGGAAGTTTGACAAGCAAGTAATTATTTTATTCCCTGGAAGAGGAACATGGAATTTTCTCACTGAAGACCATTCAGAAATGTATGCACACTAACTACTTCAATTCTTCACCTGGAGGACAAAAGCAGAAGTTTCCCAAGCAGGGTACTACACGTCTGTTTGATGTGAGTGCTGGGAGGAAGCAAAGAGAGAAAAGAAATTCTCTGAGAAGGCTGCCAAGTCTGCCAGGGAGGAGAATGGACAGAAGTGCAACACTGCAGCGCAAAGGCATTTGAAAGCAATTCTACTTATGCGTGCAGAACAGGGACTATGGGAAGCCAGGAAGCTGTCCCTTCCCTTCAGTCACACAATAAAGTGGGGACCCGTTCCTGAAGGTATACATAGCATATGTGTGGCAAATGGACTCGTGTGGGGCCCCATTAGCTTTTGCTGTCTGCTTTCTGTGGCTGGCGTGCCATGGGGGAGCTTGGCAAAGGTTCATTGCAGTGGAAAACAGTGCTCTGTACGGGGGTTTTACAGTACATGCACATGCGAACTCCCCGGATCAGGCCTGATTAATGGATTTGGCCAGAAAACTGAAGGGAGTAGCCAGTTTGGGAAGCAGCACTGCTGTCTGTGCGAGTCTCCCTGAGAGCTTGGAGCATCTGTGCCCTCTAAACTGCCAAGGAGGGAACAGCAGCAATCTTACGAAGTGGGTAGAATAAGAAGCTATGTATATACAGTAGGTATATGTGTAAAAGAGCAAAGCCCCCACCTCTACTGGACTGTGTATTCATACTGTTCTGGAGAAAGGTTTGAACCTGTATCTAGAAATGGATCTTTCTGAATTTGAGAGCAGTTTAACAGTAGAACATAGCAAACAACAAAAAAAAAAAGAATATGCATAAGTAAAATGCATACTTTAAACTTCATGTCATGTGGGTTTAGACTTCCTAGACATGTTTTCTGAGCTTCTAAACTCTGGATGATTCCAGAGAGCAAGAGATGTGGGGCCAAAAGTCCATCATGTTATAGGGCCTATGCCATTTTTACATACTTTGGGGTGAAAGGTACAGGAATTCATAGATTACAGGGGTTAATATTCTTTTTTTAAAGTGTAAGTACGCAAGGGAAATATATTTGAAACAAAGGAAGTATCCATGTCTGTACACTCAGTTTACTTTGGAACAGCTTAGTTGTTTATGTAAATTATTTTGCTTTTGTGTTGCAAAAATGGAGTTGGAGAGTGATGCTGGGAAAACCAGAAAAGGACAGAGAGCAGAATTAGCTTGAAAACGCAAATCTTGTTGGTGGAGACTGAGAAGCATCAATAGACAGGGAAGCCACTCTTCCCATACCAAGGAATTCTTTTGCTTTCATGCGGGCAGAGCAAGGAATTAAGACTGGGCAAAAGGCTTGAAGGCTGTGTCTGTTCAGCAGTACCTTGAAAGTTGCTGCATGTGGAGCTGCCATCCTCTGTCTTGTTTTAGTGTAGCTGTGTTTCACGGGGGAGACAAGGGGCAGGAGATGAGGCACCTCTTGTTCATGTTTGACTCTGCCTCCATGGCGGTTCTCTGCTGCCTGCTTCTCGCTCAGCTACCCCATGCATCCTCCTCCAACAAGGGTAGAGATGCTCTCCAAAGCACCTCCAAAACTCTAATGTGCTTAGACATCAAAAATGGAAGGTGTACCTCTCTTGCTACAGAGTCGTGGTGATCGCTTGCCTTAGGGGGGAGAGCATATGTACAGCAAATGGACACTTACATAACCCTATTAGCTTATACTGTATGATTTCAACTGTTGGTTTGCCACGGGGAGTTGGAGAAGAAGAATTAGGTAATATAAATAGAAAGATGACATCCTCAAAAAGAGGGCCATTCAGCACATATTGCTGGCTGGCCTCATGATTCAGAGCCGATAAGCAAATTTGGCCTGAATCCTGTTGCAGCATTTTATGATGGCACCAGCATAGCAGAAGAATTGGCAATATCAGCAGAGGTGGACGCTGTGGATGTGATTCCTGCCATCCGCTGCCCACAGCTCTGACTGCGGGAGCCTGCTTCTCAGTGGCAGAAACCTAGGGCCAAATTAATTGTGATTAATTTTGATTACGGACCATTCCCTTTGAAGTGACTCTCAAGATGAATTTGTCCCATGTGTGCTTTAAATGGCAAGTTGCTCAGAAGTGCTTCTGCTAATGCATCCTCCAGGTTTATTTCAAATAGCCTTTGTCTTTCTTTCAGCAATTGGTTCCTGCTACAAATGCAGACACTTTGCATTAATTCTCTGCAGGGCTTCTATGCCGTATTTTTAGGCTTTTGAGTGGCATTGTGGAAAACATCAAAGCATTATGGTAATGATCAGGGACATTTCCTGTGTTCTTTACAGAATCACAGTATGATTGTGATCACAGAATGTGATTTCTGTGATTCTGTGTTCTTTAAAAAAATCTGTGGTGCTTAATCATGCAAAAATCGTACTAAGAACTCATTTAAGGGAGGTTTTGAGTGGGGACCTCAAGATTTGGCCCATAGTGCATGACAGATTTTAACAGCAGCTAGGTAGTGATTAGGTGGAAGAATGTAAGTATAAATGGTTGAAGTCCTGGAATGAAAAAAGAGTTAATAGTACTGTCCGTTCAACACCACAAGGAGCTGTTGCATATTATTACACTTAAAGAAAAGGAAAGTACAATGAATGCACTTTTAAGCCAATTCCTCCCACTGCTCTTTTCATTTGTTTGTGAATGTTCTGTGGGACTGACTGAAGGCTTTGTCTGGTCTAGCAGGAGCCTCTCGGCTGCCTAATAGCAGTGCAGAAGATATAGCACAGCACCTTCTCTTATTTATTTATTTACTTATAAAAAGGAGTGTTTACAGAAAGCTGTGCTTTGACCCAGGCTTTTAGAAAAGCCACCTGTGCTTCACTCCTTGCAGTCTTCTGAAAGCTCACGTGTTGAGAAGCTCTTCTCACCATGAACAAACTGCCAAATGGATTTGAAATGGAAAATTTCTGATTGAAATGGGTATCTTGGAGCTTCCAGCTGCTGGCGACTGTATGGCAAAACAATTGCAACATTTGCAATTGCTTTGCAGAAGCTGCTTATCTAACAATCAGGACAACTTTAAATATTTATTTGAAACTGGTTGGTTTTAAGTATTGAAGAGCACTGCTTTTTTTCCCCTCTTTGCCTAATTAAAACAGGGTGAAGGCAGCCAGGGATCCTGTTTACTTACGTCCTGAATGCTGAAGGTAGGTCATTTAAGGGCCTTACAGGTCTCTGCAGAGAAGGAAAAGAATTTGGAAATGCGTAGGTTCATTTGAGAGATGTATCTTGAAGATCTTTCTAAACGAATGTGAAAATTTCAGAGGTGGGATCAGGAGCAGATTTTCCATTCATAGGCAGAGATTGAGAGCAGCAGGAAGCTGCCCATTGCATGGGAGGCAGCAAGCCCCAAGGCTGGGGCACTGGCCAAGGGCTCACA
Organism: Ibidorhyncha struthersii; assembly: GCA_013398815.1. NCBI lineage: Eukaryota > Metazoa > Chordata > Aves > Charadriiformes > Charadriidae > Ibidorhyncha > Ibidorhyncha struthersii. Next base: position 2,383,596 of record VZSZ01002970.1, on the reverse strand, counting down.
CTTTGAGTTTCTTCTTGTACTGGTTTTCCTTGTCATCTTTCCCCATTTTCAGCTAGGGTAGACACTGACCTCCAGCTATGCTACCTCTATTCACCCTCGAGCTCTGTGGATGGGTAGTTTGTACTTGGGGGACTTTTTGGGTGGAAGGTGTGAAGGAGAGCTTTGCCCCTTGCTTGGTCTCCAGCTTCTCTTCCATAGCTTGTTCATGACTGTCTAGCAAAGCTTTTTCTAACTCCACAACTGTATGTCTCAAATTCAGGACTTCAGAGAAAAAGTATTGTGCAGCCATCAGTGTGGCTGCAGCCAGCTGCCATGTCATCAGCTGATGGCAACTGGGGAGAGAAGGGCTGTCCATCTTTGTGTCCCAGGAAGTCCTGCACGTAGGTGGAGAGGCTCTTGGGTGCAGAAAGTCCTCTACCAACTAGCAAATGTGATTTTGAAAGTTATCCTTACAAGTCCTTCTGACAACTGTTCCTATTAGGAACTCAATCAGTACAGCATTGTGAATTCAGTCAAGTTTTCCCTTGACATGCTATGAATGTATTAAGTGATGAAATGTCAGTCAATCAAAGCAAATTTGCACTTACTCCAGAAAGAAATCTCACTATGTAACTGTTGTAGTGGTGATTGGGTGAGCAGAGATTTTCACAGTCCTTTTGCTGCATAATGAAAGTCCAGAATAGTTGGGAGGATCTCCCAGCTAATGCAGTGGTAATCCTGCCATAGCCAAATTGTTTCTCATTTCTGAGCATTTGTGTCCTATTTTGAATCACAGTGTTTCTGTCTGGTTGGTCCTGGTTTGCAATTGCATGATTTAACCTAATAAAGGTCCTGACTCCCCTGTCATATTTTCATGTACTCTTTGCAGAATTCTCTTCCTGAGCTGTAGAAGGTGATCAGGGGTGAAAAGGGGGCCTTCTGGCATCCAGCAAATCTCTTAGTGTTTAAGGAAACCGCCTCTTGTCTTGAGTCACCTTGAAGAAAGTAGGCTTTTCAGTAAACAAAAGGGAAAATCTGCTCAGTACATTTTTGGTTTTGATTAAGACTGTATCTTCTAGCAAGCTCTGCCACTAATCTGCCTGATGTAGAAATGGGTATCTTATGAGAAGCTGCAGCCCAAAATTAATTTCTGCAAATGTATACGTTCTTTGAAGAAACCCTACTAAGGATTTGAAGTCTGGAAATGCTGAGGCTGTTGGGGCGCTTGTCCAGCTCAGGAAGAAAGAACTGAGATGTAGTGCGTGTTGGACATGCGATGGGGTTCAGTGTATTGGGATTGGCTGTGGTGGGCGGATGCCGCAGCTGACCTGGCACTGCTTTCTCCGCTGTGCACCGCAGGACCATGCGCCGGGGTCGCAGGGTGGGCATGGAGCTGAAATGCTGCCTCTCTTCAACCCTCTTCAAATCCTTTCCTGACAGGGAGATGACAAACCCATTATCCTCTCCATGTGCTGAGGTCTTCTGGCTGCAGAGCCATCAATAATACACACCATCGCTTCCCAGACGAAGGTTTTCTGATCTTTGGGTTTTTTAACACGTTTGGATTCCTTGCTGCCACTTCGGCGTAGGGCGCCTGGCTGCATGAGCCTTTCGCAACACATCGCTTTGCTTAGCAGCGCTCAATATTGACCGTGTCGAAAAGCAGGTGGAAAGTGCTGAGGTCTCCTCCTTGGCTTGTTGCAAGCCTGTGCATCCTGAGATTTTTCCACAGTTTTGTTCATGCCAAAGAAAACTTCCACTGAAGGAAGAATCTCAAGATTTGGCTTTATAACCTAAATGCAGCCAACTTTGCTACATAGATGCAGGGTGGTTTACCCGAGCGAGGGCTGCAGCGTTGGCTCCTTTTTGGGGCTCTTTTCTCCCACGTTCGCCCTCACTCTCTGAAGTTTATAATGCATTTGGAGCTCTCTGAGGCCATTTCCAGTGTTGTGATTCATCGATAATTATACTGCTTTAAATCTATTGTTCGTTTACTTTTCATAAAAGTCCCCAGCTTTAAAACCTGCTTTTAAACTTTTATTTCATTCAGGCTTATATTGGTCTGCTGAAAAAAAAAATCCTATGCACTTTTATTATCTTTTAGCCTCTGCTTCATTATCCATTATATTTCAATACTTATTTATTTCAGTGAAGGAATATAAATGTTGAAACATTCTGCAGAAAGCTAAATGAACTGCCAGCAGTAAATAGCATTTTTGATCAATTTAATAATTTTTCTTTCTGTTTGCAAATCAATTGTAAATATGCCTCAATTTTGACAACTTTGGTTGCTATTTGAAATTATTCTGCAAAGAGATTACTTGAATTGTTTCATACTGGGTGGGCTTGCAGGATTTCATCTGATCAGCTATAAGCTTAGTGGTATTTTTTTAAGAGTAACTCGTGAGTTTATGTAGTACGCTTTGGCTGGCACCATGGGCTCTCCTGATGCATTCGCTTGCACACGTTCTCTCTCTGCATCAGATTTTAGCTGATTTGTAGTAGATAAATGAATATCAGTGTGTGTACTGTTTTATTCCTAACTTTGATAAAAGTCCAGCCCTTTGTGCTTGTTTTAAGATTCAAATTCTTTGCATTCAGATTGCAATTACTTTTTTCCCCAGTATTTTCTAGCTATTCTTGATGGGTATGACTTGCTATGTCTGTTTGTTAGCCTGTTCTTTATAAAAAGTCTTTATTATAACACTCTCAGAAGCCTATACAGCCTAGAAAAACCTGAAAACTCTTCTGCTAAGAGTAAATTGCCCTTCAAATTCCTTTGCCCCATAGAGCAGCGCTGACTTGTGCACAAGTTCTTAAGGTCAGCACAATTGTTCCTTGTTGAGATATTTAATGAAAATGAAATCTAAAATCAGTGGTCATCTGCTGAGACAGCGTCTTCCTAGAAATTTATGATTTGAACTTAGTGGTACTTCATGACTGACATCTTTATATGATGGTCTTGGGGAATTCAAGGAGTCGCAGCATACTTTCTCCCCTTATGCAATGCTTTACCTGCCTACATAAAAGTAATCTTACATCAAGTGTCATGTTCAGCATAAATCGAGAATGTGGAGGAGGCTGCACTTTTAAACCAGTGGCAGGAAATCACATTAAATTCAATGTAATTACATTGTTCTAGAAATGTGATTATGTGTTTCAACTACCAGCCTCCCACTGAATTACTTCAGATCAGTCTCAATCTGTGGAATGAAATCTGCCTGATTTAGATGTAAAAGATGTAATAAATATGAAGAAATGCATTTTGCATTTATATTTTATATTCACCTGTGACTGTTTATTACATTTTCCAGATCTACCCTTTCCCAATGCATATATCTCACCTGCTGCACGCAGGGAAATTGAACCTTGACTTCCCTTAATACCATGATTTAGTCTTTGCAGCACCATGTGTATGACATTAGCTACTTAATTTCGTGTAAAACTGCAGAGAGGTCTCAACTGCACGAATGGTCTGTAAAGGGTTTCCCCATGTGAAAATAAGATAAAAAGTTCCCAGGATTAAGTACAACCTTGATTGTAATGGTACAGCTGAGGTTTCACAATTCTAAAAACTAAGAAAGAAGGATAATATTGATATTTCTGATAGATGAGCTTTAGCTTATAGCTTGGAGGCCCACTTTTTGAAGCCTACTGCTATACTGGCAGGCAGTGTTATACTGGAAAATAGTTATGCCTGAAGTTAATTGAGGATGATAACTTGACAGTGAAGGCAACACCACCAGGAAAGAATGGAGCACTTTCTCAATGCCACTTGAAATCAAAGGAAGTCTTCCATATACTTAGTGATTTTTTGAATGGTGCCTTTGTAATTTGAGCCCTTCATCAGCAAACCAGATAATTTATAGCCTAACTATCAGATTAGAAAGCAGTCTCAGCCCCGGTAATGTACTGGCTTCCCTTTTAATATCCACAAGCTATTGACATTAGTAATTGAGAATAAGGTTTTGTATCAGCAATTACTTGCACAGAAGATGTTGTCACTTTAATGCCTCGCTACTTGACTTTGGGCTAAGGTCAGATATAGTGATGGTAATTGCTGGAGGAAATAATTAGAATCACGCAGGCATCGACAAACACCACCTTTGCGGGAGAGTGGTCTGAAAGCTGAGCTCTGACTTGATGTTAGTGTTGCAATTGGAAAACAATTGTGATTTGTAGGTGCAAAATTGTGTCTACAAAAATATAAGGCAGGTTTCTTGCTTTCCCTTCTTCATCCCTTGGTTCTTCTGTAGGAACAAGCACAGTCACCCAGTGGTCAGAGCAGGCTGTGTTTCTCAGCACTTTAGTCCCAGCAGCATCTCCTGTGTGCAGAGCACCGCAAGGATAGGTGATCCTTTGAGGTTGGAGAGTTTGATTTATGAATAAATCGTCTCCAACTGTCTCTTTAACTTAAGTACAAGACAACTTTAAGCCTCCTTCCCCCACCTCCTTTCCATACTAAGTCTGAGTGAATGGGACTTCCCCTTAGGTTTAATGAGTCTTTGAATATCTCAGCAGTACAATCAAAAGGGCCCTGGAAATAAAGGTTTTGCAGCTGTAGAAGCTGCTCAGATATGCCATGAAGATGAAATAGGGAGGAGCATAATTAATCTTTCTGTCGTCTTCAAGATGTGTTAAGATCAGACCAGGTAATTTTCTCTGAAGAGCTGGGGAGGAGCTGGAGGGGAAAAAAGGTCTTGTCTCCAGGAATTAATCTCCTGGTCTTCAGGATTAGCCTTCTGAAATATGTCTGAAAGTGACTGCTGTAGCAGAACAAGGAACATTTATTCCATCTTGGTGTGTTTTATAAACCATTTCAAATATAAATAAGCCCCACCCCAAATTATTTTCTAGTATGGATGGGCACATGACTTTATTTTGTTAAAAAGACTATCTTTTTGTTTTTCACTGTTTTATCACATTTTTCGTGGCCTGGGAAATACATTTTCTATTAGAGTCAACAAGAAGGCTGGGCTGCTGAGGCTTCCTGTAGCCCTGCTATCAAGTCTGGAGTGGAGAGCTGTCCTGCCTGTCCCCGTGTCCCCAGCTGAGGAGGAAATCTGCTCCTCTGGACGCTCTGGGAGAGGAAGACTCCCGAGGGATAGTTCTTCCCTTCCAGGCACGGGGAAGAAAAGCCATGAAGGCACTTGTTTTACTTGTCCCCTTGAAGCAGGAGAGAAGTGGCTGCTGTTTTCCTGCTCGAGCATAACTAGTCATAATTAGTTTAGCCCTGGGTTATTGGTCCTTTGCTGTATTAGATTAAAAGAGTGTGTATGCAGGTGTCTATGTGTGCGTGTTTCTCATAGTTAAGAATTCTGGTGGAAAACCACAATTGCACCGTCCCTGTTTCAGTCACAGCCATTTTTTGACCAGCCCCAGATTTACAAGCAGATGTTAAGCATCCTTAACGCATGAAGATGATTTTGTCCCCAGATGCCAAGCTGAGAGACCATTGTGTGGCACCATGGAGCTGAGAGCACAGCATGCTGCCCCTTGTTAAAATGACTTAACAGCTGATTTCTTTTACTGAAGGTTTGGAATCCCCCCTAAGCACAGCAGATTCCCTCGCTGAATTAGATTGTCTTTCTGTGGTTAGATCCCGTATATTAGAACAATTTCAGTATTCACATCCTCTAAACAAGGCTCATTAATCGCAAATTCATGACTAACAGGGTTAGGGACTAGTTAGAATCTTAAAAGCAGAACAGGAATGGGAAGTGCTTAATGCTTGGTGGGATACAGTATCTCATTGTGAGTGTTTTTCACTGAAAGCCACTGAATACATTATAAAGGATTGTAGCCATTTTTATAAATAGTTGATTTAGTGCCCCCCAACTACGCCAGTGGGAAGGCCTGTTTTTAGAGTGTTTGCTGTTGCAAATGCAGTGTACGGTTTGAAATCTGGAAATTTAAGTGACTTTTTAGTAGCTGGCACCTAGGTATGTGTAGCCTTCATGAAACTTGAATTGTTTTTTCTCCCCCTTTTTTATTTGAGACCTCTTGCAGAGGCGTTTTTTCAGCTGGTTTCTGAGGGTGTATAGGAGCTTGAATCATGAAGTCATTAAAGGCTGGTCAAGAAAACAGAGGCTAACCAAAATCAAAACTGTGAGAGTAGCTCATTCCTGTCCTCAAAAGCGCTGTGTGATGTCTTTTGCTATTTGGCTTACTGAAAGTCCCCAGGGGCAGTGCTAGGTGTAGGACCCTGCTGTGCTCCTGCTTGTAAGAATCAGCTCCTGGTGAAGGTTTTCTGACCTGCCAGCTAATGAATGAATGTTGTCTGCCCCCAAACTATTGAAGTAGCTCAACAAGGATGTCGTGACTGAATCATGATGGAGGATCTGCCATCCATACAGGGGGAATGCCGGTACTGCAGGTAAAACCAGAACAGAGCAGTCCTGGTGGCAAACAGACCTGCTGCAATAATAAAGAAGAAATGCTAATGGGTAAAGGAAGGTTTAGTACTGGTGTTAGGAAGGAAGGGGAAAGCCACAAAGGGCATGATCCTATCAACTCTACTGATTTAGGAAGTGAATTGACCCCTACACTGCTATAGTCTTCTGCATGTATAGACCAGATGAGAGCACCTTCCTGCACCGCTTAAATAAATTGTCGCCCAATTTTTGATTATGGCCTTTTTGTCCTGTTATTTCCCCAACTTTTTGTTCCATGCACAGTGCGAGGACCTAGGTCTTTGTTAGAGATTAATGATGTGGAAATGGATTTGGTCCCCTGAAATCTCTAAAGTTTTTAAAAGAAGTCAGAAGTGTAGTGTGCAGCTGCCTTTCACTTGGTTTTATTGCTGTGCCGGACCTATCTGCCCATGTGCTATATCATGTTTGAATCCATCCTGAAGCAGGCTGCTGTCTGAGACTGGTCTACAGCCCTGCAAACAGTAGAGTTCAATTTAAAAATCACTGCAAGGATTAAAGGATCCTTCCCCAATCCTCCTGGCCCAGGGTGAGTAATTTCTTTCGACAGGCAAGTAAAATGCCATTAGTTTCTTGCATTACCATCAATCACTGTGGTAAACGGCAAGCAATTTTTGTGCGGTGGCTGGTAAATTTTCCTGACAGCTTTGCAAGGCTGGATAAGCTTTCTGAGCTGCGGCAGCGCTGTGAGCAACAGACTTTGGATGGCTGAATCCTGCTGACCTCTTTGCCCATCTCAGGCTCTGGGGCTGCCGGGGTCTATCTGTCAGGCACCAGCTCGCAGAACGATAGTTTGGCCAGATCTGCAGAGCAAAAGCGGGGACTTGGAGCTTTAGGGCATCTAGAGGGGAAAAACTGTCTCCTCGTCTTCACTGTTAGAAATTTTGCAGGCAAATCCAGTAAGCTAGTGCTTTGGCACCATCCATTTGTGGGGCTTTCTCTGGACTTTATTACAGTGGATGATGGACCCAGCCAGACTCTGCTGCACAGCCTCTGTCAGCTGTGCTCGGAGGAGAGACAAAGCTTGGGACCTGCCAAATCCTTGCCAAATCTGCAAATCCAAAGGGCGATTCAAACGTCAGTGGTGCAAGCTCAATCTGCCTGCAGAGAGTCTTCAAAAGCTTCTGAGAAGCACCACCCTATGAAACCAAACTGGGGCTGTCAAAGATAAAAGCCAGGTGGGACAGTGGCCAAAGGGCTAAATAGGGCTAGCTGAGCACCAGAGTGGGATAATTTCAATGTGAAGTGCTTACTCTCTAGGAGAATCTTGGAAAGTTGCTGTCTGCAGCAAGCAAAAAAAAATCTTATGGTAAAGAAAGCAGAATGGAGAATGGAAGAAAAACGGGGGAAAAGTCTTTGATGTTTTATCCCAGCTGGAGGGCTGGTTCTCATCAGAATTCGCACATTATTAGCCTGCTTGGTGGTCATTGGTGCCTGGAGTACAAACCACATAATCATAATGCTCACTAAAGTTTTCACTAGCAGCAGAAAAATGCTTTTTTACTGTAATATATGGTGCCACCTTTTCAAGAAAAGTACTGGTCTGAGCTATACTGGAAATTGAATTCTACCTTGTGGAAAGGGAGATTATTTCCTGAGCTTTCCTTATTCACCGTCCTAGCACATACTGCTCAAGGTAAAGGTGCACTCCAAGATGATTGATTGGCAAGCGCAAGAGGACTGCTGTTCCATGTGACAGGGATATAAAGAACGATATTTTTATTTTTTGACAGTGAAGGGGAAATGGCATTACTAGCAATATTCAGCAATGTACTCTGCAGCCCCAGTTAGCTCTGCATATTTTATGGCATCCATTTTCTTTCTTCGATTAAACAACATAAAACCCCATAAAATAATCCAATAAAAACAACAACTACTAGTTCAGGCAAAGTTCTTGTGGCCTTTTTAATTCTGGAAGGATTTTCATTGCTGTGCTTTTTTTCCTCTTCCCTCTAACTCCATCCCTTGTGCTTAGGTCAATGTCTCCTTGCCACAGCCTGGGTGGAGTTCCTCCTAACAACCCTTTCTGTGCTGTTTTTTTATGAAGAGTATTGAGCAAGCGTGGAAAAATGTATAATAGATCCCTTAAAGACCACTTTATGCTGTTAAACAATTTTTGGATGTGCCAAGGGTTGGGTCTGGTTTCAGTAAAAGTTAGAGGTGTATATATGTTTCAAAAATCTGCTTTTTAATGTTTGGGGTTTTTTTTCTTTATTTTTTTACTGGTGCAGTTTTAAGCACTATTTTAGGTAAAGATGACCATTACTGAGTGACCTCTTGCTTTTAGCCTCATGTCGTAAGAGGAGGAAACATGCCAATGTGTTGTTGGTCCATCAACCTCACTGGTGATGATCTCCCTTGTACTTCCACTGAAAGAGGTATATTAGCTGTGTGAAGGTCAAGGCCAAACCCCATCAGTGCCTGCAGGCTGCCTCTGTTATGTACTTTTTTGGGCCAGGCTGCATGTGCTGTCTCAAGACTAGCCACAGACTGGCTACCATTGGACTGTTCTGGGCATCTGCCAGTTGGGGGATTTGCAGTGACAACCTGCCCTGAGCTGAGGGATTGTGCCACAAACGTTCCAACGAGTACAACAAACTCCAGGGTTGACTGTAGTACTCAGCAGCAACCCAGGAAAGTTTTTCTGATATAAGTCCTATGTGTTGACGTCTGGTAAAACATAATTAATTATATTAGTTTGAATTGTATTTAGTAAACTTTTTCCTTACAGGAAATGTATGACTCTCCAAGGTGGTGAGCAAGTTTAGCCACAGTGATGGACTATTTTAAATGCTGTAAACCCCACATCCAATGTTGACCAAGACATCGGCTCATTATCTAGTTTTGCAGGGAGAGGGATGGAAAGTTTTTACTTTGTTGTTGTTTAGGTGCTTCCAGAAACCATGACCTTCGGGGCTTTTTTTTTACTTGTAGAGGTAGAAAAATGACCCCTTTATAAAAATTCTTTGTCTCCCAGGAGGCCTGAACTCTATTCAGGCTGCAAACATTTTTGCAGTGCTGATTTCTGAAAGGAGCCTTTCAATAAAAAGAAACCTGTAAGTATCTTTGTCTTTGCAGGAGGAAACCTCTGACTTACTTTGATTTTTTCATTATAGTTTTCAAAGCTGTGTTTCTGCATGATTGCAAGAATTCCAAGTTCAAATACTCTGGACACCTTCAGACTTGGTAATGCGTTTTCTCCTGTACTTCTAGGCTTTAAGGAAGAGTTTCATCTATTATAGTATTGCATTGGTTTCAAGGTAAAGGACATAGTCTGAGTGTTTTAGATCTTTCAGAGAAAGGTTGAAGAGACTGAGCAGGCTTTGATTTTTCTTCTGTAGACATGTGTTACAGAAAACCACTCCAGCATTTTACCTCTTCTCTCTACAGAGAAGGTACACCACAGATTGTTGTGTTGGAGAAAAGAGGGCACATACTTCAATTCTTGGAGATGTCTAAGGGCACATGACAGCAGGCACTCTTGAGCTCTGTGAATAATGATCAACACATCATAACTCAGTTAACTGAATGGAGGCAGTGAAGAAAAGGAAAATATCTCTCCTTTTTCAGGGGAGGTAGAGGTGCGAGCTGGTTGTGCATCCTAATGAGAAAGGGATGTTATGAGTTGTTTGGTAGCACGAGGATCATTTAGACTTATAAAAAGACCTGCTGTCTCCTTTTGATCAATAGTAATAATGGTTAGTTCATGTTTATTGGATACTTTGAAAGTATAAAGTGTCAAGTGAGAGTTAGGAATCGTGTATTTATTTGCAAATTATGGGCAGTGTTTCCTGCCCTCCAGGCAGGCAAAGGACAGAGGACCTGATCTGCTTGCCTGTGCTGGTGCGGCGGGAATCGCAGGAGGCGTGCTAGTGGGATGCCAGGGTCAGCAACCCAAACATCAGACCTGTTCTCCTGGGATAAAGAGTTTGCTGGAATTTAAGAGCTTTCAGCACAATCTAGAGCCACACTTGCTTATGCTATGATTAAAATAATTTTTGTGTCAAAGGCACAACAATGTTTTCAGGTGGACTCAAATTTTGGATTTTAGTTTTATTAAGAAAATGCTAATTGCTACAGAACTCTTTGACCCGCAGTTTTAAGTACCTACTGAAAAATTACAGAAATATATTGAAATACAGTATCTCACAATGTTTAAATATACGAGTGCACAGAGTCTCCATAGAAATAGTAATTTTTTTTTCTCCTTGGATGAATTTCCGAGCAAAGGTAAACGTCCTTATTCCCCTTTCGAAGTTGTCCAGACAGCTAAATGGTTAATAAACTGCCTTGAGTTGATAGAATTGGACCTGATGTATCCTGCCCCAGTGCCTGGAAACCCTTTTTCTCCCACAGGGACAAAATCCCACTGTTGACATATTTCAAAGAAAACAGTGTTCACTGTGGGAGATAGTGTTTTCATCTCATATTACATAAAGACTTCAGAACCTCTCAGGTTTCCGTAGCAGTGTTAGAAACCCATATAAACAGGTCTGGTTTGTGACAGGAATAAATAAGAATAAAAATTAATAGCTTTAATTTCAAGCCAATTAGGATGTCTTTCCGCTGTCTTTTTAAGCTCTATTTGCTTACCTGAGTGAGAGAACATTGAAAAATAGAGTTTCTGCTGAAATATGAAGGTGAAATCTTAAAATGTCTTCTTTTCTTTAAAAAAACTGGCAAAATTTGGGAATTTTCCATTGTCTATGGAAATATAACATGATGCTTTGAAGATATTCACATATTCTTTGCTGATTTAATGAGCACAGTCTTATATCTAGAAAGTGTTTCTGAGACACCTTCCCCTTCCAAAAAATTCATAAGGGGTGACTCCTCTTTTTCTGACCTTGCTTCACACATGTGAAATTTAAATTTTCAATATTAAACAATTGCTATAGAATTCCTAAATTGCTCATAATTTAGACCAGCTGAGGATCTCTCCTAAAATGTTTAGACATTCTTAGGCAAAATGGGCGATTCTTGAGAAAATCTGCTGCACTTTTTTAGGGAAGTTATACATACAGTTTGAAGAAAAGAAGGAGGGAGGATTTTTGATAAAATACTCCCCCCATCATCATCTCCTATTTTTCATCCTGCCTTATTTTGATCATGCTTCTGTAAAAGCTTCCTCAAAATCATAAGCCATCATACTCAAGGGTACGTTGTGTTAATTTGTCTTACCTAATAGTTAATTTATCACATGGAAAGCACTTTACTGTCAGAATCCAAATTAAAATCCTGTTTACTCTTTTCATTATTCAAAATCCAATATGCTAGTGAGCTTGATGCTTAGCATATTTTGAAACATTTGGTGGGCTGAAAAAAAATAGCTTGATAGCTTCACCTTTTTGGGTAGAAGAGTGATAACTGTATCATTCTAAATCTTTAGTGTTGATCTCCTCCACGATTTCAAAGGGGTTTCTGTTCTCTGAGTTGCTGGGCTTTTTTCATGTCAGCCACCATGTCTGTTGAGCAACTTTGTTCCTGCCTTGCATTGCGCTGGTCACCATACCTATTTTGTCTGCTTTGTCCTACCTGGTGCTTTGCCATTGACTTTCTTCCTTGAGCACAAGTTGGATAGATATATTCTGATACACGACAGTAATAACTGCTTTCATAGAGACTGCATCCCCAAATGCTTGACAGGGTTAAATAAGACAGCTACAAAAGGTTATATAAAAATAACAGATGCAGAGAGAAATTGAGGTATACCAGAGGGAGGGAAAGGCAAATTTCCTGATAGGGTATAAAGGTGAGAGAGTGCTGCGGTCACAAGAGGCAGAAGGGGCATTTCCATGGGGTGAGCGGTGGCTGAGAAAGCTTTGGCCCTGCAGTGGGGAGGCATTTCGGGGAGAAACAAGGCCAAGGCAGGCAGAGCACAGCAGATCTGTGTCTTGTTTTGAAAACAAATTTGGGCCAATTATTCATTGGACTTGCAATGAAAGGGCAGTCACTGGAGTAGTTTTTAGCATGGATGAAATGTGGAGGTCAAATCTTAAGTAAAGCTCCAGCTGACTTTGGAAGTTGCTGCTTCTGTCTCTCTCTGTTGAGTTGTCTTTATCCCCAAGGGCAAACATGCTTTTTTTATCTCACCATGAGTTCCCACTTTGTTTCACTGATAACACCTAGTGCCACTGGCGCTACCAGGGCCATGCTGAATTTTTTACCCCCGGTACCATTTCTCAAGCCCTTTTTTCTTGGGGTTTCCTTTTGTTTGATGCATTGCAGTTGCCCTCTGTTCCACATTGCCATCTGACTGCCATCTACCTACGTCTCTCCACAGGGCTTTGCAGGCTACTTGTTTTACTTTACCATAAAGCAGCATAGCATTTGTGCTTCTAAACTTGTGACCTTTTGGAGAGGGCTTGGATCTTTGCAGGATCTTTTCTGTATTTTGATGTGTATTTTACATACTTAGAAAGATAGTTTTACTAACAGTGACACTGATATGGAATCGCGGAAACAAACACAGCGGGGCTAGTGTTGCTATTTTAAGGACAATTTGATGGGGAAGTAGTTTGAACAGAAATCTGTGACAAGGCTTTTAAAATACAAAAGAACAAAGAAGTAAAGCTCTTGGAAAAATACTTCAGAAAATAAACACTTGCTTAGCTTCTGAAAATTTAGAGCCTGATCCCTTGAGCTGCTGTAAAGCTGACTTCCATAAGAGGTGAGGGTGCGCGGGATGAATATTTGCTAGGTGGGGCACTCTCATTTCACACATACTGCAAGCCCACAGCACCAGAAAGCATAATTTCCCCACAGGCTGATCTCGCATGGGCACTGCAGGACACACTGTCTGTTATTCGTGGGTGTACAGTAGGAGCAGGAGAGCTGGGTCGGTTTATGGTGAAGATTTCAAAATATTCCTTGGCAGCTCTAGGCGTAATTCCTGGTTCTGCCATGTGTTTTCTGGGTGACTTTGCATCGCCTAATTTTCCTCCTATTTCTGGATTACCCATAGAGAATTTTAGCCAGGAAGCTTAGGAAGACACAAAAGAGAGGGATGGTGCCTCTCTTGGGGGGAGCTCTGGTCCTACCACAGCCCTCCATCTGCTTTAACGGTGTTTCCCAAAGGGTTTTTCTTTTGTACACTCACACCAATGAACTCTTGACTATGGCTCCCTCCCAAATGCCATGGAATGTACTTGGATATGGCAACTAAGCATCCCATACCCTCCTCTCCTTACATCTCCCAGCAAACTCCACTTGCTTCCTCCTTCTACACAGGGATGCTTCTGTTCCTTTCTATACAGAAACACTGCCCATTCTCACCCACACCCCAAAAGTCCCCAGATGTTATGTCTGAATTCAGTGATTATTTTAATTTGTAGTGCTTGGCTTAATGTATCTTAAAACACATGTATTTTAACTAGAAACTCCCCAGGGACCTCATTCAGAACTAATTGCTTGCTGTTTGTGCAATTCTTCAAATATGTAAAATGCTCAGTGAGGGCTCAGAATTACTCAGCTCTGCTCTGGTTAAGTCTTAAAGATGGGTAGGGGTGTCTAGCTGAAGTGTAAGCCTGGGAATCAGGATGTGTCGACCCTCATTCTGGCTCTGCAAAGACAGTATAATTTTAGGCAAGTTAAATAAACTGGCCTACAGCTTGGATTTCCTGTAGGGGAAAGATAATGATTTTATTTTTAATTGGGCTAAACATGCATGTTGAAGGGCTAAATACAGAAATGGTTGGAAACTACAAATGAAATTTGTTATCATAACTGTTATTATTAGTACGTCATTGAGAGTGAATTTAGCTCNGGGGGGGGGGGGGGGGACGACATAAGAGGATTTCTAAAATAGCTCTGAGAAAGTCTTTTTTTCTCATCATTTTGAGCATTTTCCATGTGCTCTGAGCACATTCCTGTTTTATTTCCTAAATATATTTTCCTTCTGTTTCTATTTTAAAGTTCCTTTTGCCAAGCTTTTGCTTCCCAGTTACTGCTGCTGGGAGTGTTGCTGGGGGTGTCTTGCAAGGAAGCATTTACCTTTCAGATTTTGCAGTTAATTGACTGAGAGACAGTGGAGGTCCCTGCACCACTTCCGCTAAGTACTTGGGTGTTTAAATCCCTCTTGCAGCCCTTAAGTTACTTTCCAGCCCTGGTGATTACTTGTACCTTCTCCTTTCCTTCTGTTGTAATAACTGAAAGAAGAGGTTTTGAGCAGCCAAATTCATGGGGTCGCATACATTTAAGGCTGGGATTGCATTTTAAAGTAGTTTCTGGTCATTCCAAGTTGGCAGGCTGGGGATGCTTCTGCTTGCCTGCTCCATTCAGTCTGTTGTGTTTCCATCTTTATATTCCACAGTAAATGGAGGACACACTGTTCAGGGAAAAAACTGCCAGGGATACCAAATGTATTCTGCAGTCTAAATTGAAAGCACCTTCCTCTATTCTGCATTTATACCTGGAGAAGAGNTCTTATGGGCACAAGTGTCACGAAAGGCAGTGCTCAAAGGTGTCACATTTCTGTGGATGTCCTCCATCCCTAAAGAAGAGAGTGTCATGAATAAATAGCGATCACCTCATTTGTGATACAGGCAGTGGATATAAGCTGTAACACGGGGCCTTGTTGCAGGCTAACTTCTGGTGAGCTCATTGAGTATTCCTGTCTCATTTACATCTCTGCTAACTGGGTTATCAAAATGCCACATAAGTTGTAATGTTTTAAAGGTGGGCAAGTGGTTTTTAACAGGACAGTTTTCTGTCTGAAAATTCTGCTTTTCAGAAAGCAAGTATTTAATAGAAATGAAATACCAGTTTTGCCAAATTTCCAATTGGCTGTCATGTTTTGTTCCCTTTTTCCTTTTTTTTTTATTTTTTTTATTTTTATTTCACTGTTATCTTTATTAAAAAAGGAATTAAGCCATCTTAATGGTAAAAGTTATTTCTTGGGTGATGCTTCTGTCAAATACTTCAGTAGATCATTTCTACATTTTCAAGCTCAGAGATGGCAGAATTTTTGTCAGGCTGTAAGTTTAAAGGACATCAGATTTTTCTCAAGCAATTCTATTTATCCTTACAGCTCTCTTGGAGTGGGAAGAGCAGCACTTCCCAGTATTTTATAGGTGGGGAAGGGAGGTATGAGAAAAAGAAATGATCCACCCAAGCTTATAATTGAAGCATGGCACAGAGCAGGGCAATAAACCCAGCTCCTGGGCTCACACACTAGCCATTCACCACCCTTTCTCCAGTTAATGTCAGCTCTGATAGGAGCTTCTTATTCTTTTTCAAAGCCTCAGTCCCCAACACTTACAACAATTTTTGTGCCTGTAGAGTTTGGGGGCAGATTTAAAGATATGAATCACTTATCTGAAGAATAGTAGGCTCAAACCTCCCATATGTAGGCTGGTTTAATTTGAATTTCTTGACTTTTCCTAAGTGAGAAGCTGAATTCAGTTTCTTCCTTCTTTCAACCTTTCTGGTTCTACTGATATCCAAAAATGCAAAATGACATCTTGTCTCAGCCCACCAGAGCAGATGCATTGCAGGGGATTAGACTGGAAATTTTCCTAAAATGCAGCATTCTGAGACGTTTTTGGAAAATGTAGCTGGGGAGCAGAGTATGTGATGTTCACTTGATGCTAACCCAGCAAGACCGTGGATATGCAGCAAGCGAAAGCTGTAGGCACACTCAACAAGACAGCATTGCCAAAAACCAGAAAGCCTCCTCCTGTTAAGGGACAGTGCCCTGAAGCAGAAGCCAAGTGGTGAGCCAACAGGACAGGCATTGGGAGAACCTCACCTGCTGTCCAGACAGGCAAAAAGCAACTCATAGCAGTATTCAGACACAAGAGAAGAAACAGCAAAGCTCCATGGCTGAGGCAGGTAGACATGGCTGAGGGGCTGGCCCAAGAGGGGTACCAGTGTTTTGGGATGCAGCACGTCTGGAGAGGTTCAAACAGCCAGGCGTGTAGATAGACGTGGATATTTGAGGTTCTTGCATCTTTACCCCTATGCTGTGTGTGAACCAGCAATGGGGGTAAAGAGGAACAGCAGCTTCAGCTTCCATGAAGAGGGACCTGCACAGGGTTCCTGCATGGTTAAAGCCTGCCCAGGTGTGGCAGGGAATTGTGCCACGTTCCTTTTCATCCTTGATGGGGTAAACTGACATGCTAGATTTGGATCAGAGTAGAAGAAAGTAAATGCTGCAGAGTGAAGATATCTGTAGTGCAAAAGCTGTGTAGGAGGACTTAACAAGCTTCTGACAGATGGAAAAAGGCTGATGAATCCTGAAATCATGGGTGAAATCCAGCTGTCCTGCCCTCCTTCCCCCCTCCCCCTGCCCGGCATCTCCTGCCCTTCAGTTAGCCTTTAATTAATCAGGGTTCTGACTGGATGGAAAGTTGGGTTAGAGGTTTCCAGACATGTTGTCAAGAAAAAACATGGGAAATTGAGGGGGTGGTGAATTTGTTAAAAAAAGATGATTTTGGCTGGGAAACAGAAAATTTTAAAAGTGTTGGGTTTTTTTGGTCAGGCCCTAATGATTTTTTTTTCAAGAGTGGTTGACTAAATCTAATGAAAAAAAATTACTGAATCCATTGCTGAAGGCCTAATTCTCTATCTCACATAAATTACAAGTCAGTCTGAAATGAAGCCATGTAGGTGTCTTGCAGGAATGATTTGGTCCAGTGTAATTACTACAAAATAAATGAATGTTCCTCTGAAAAAAGAAGAGGAGATGACAGGAAAGGGGCACATCAGCTTTGAGGCTTGTTGTTTGGAGATATGAATATCTGTGGAGAAACATGAAGGAGACAATTAGAAAAATAGCAAGTAAAATTCTCTCCTCACAGGAAACATTTTTCATCATCAGATTGCTTATACCAGGCATGAATTTGGTCCATCAAGTCAGTAAAGCCTTACAGGCAAAAGTGAGGACATCATAAAAGCAGGATGAATTAATTCATTCTCCGACGAAAAGACCACCCATTGAGTCTTGAAGTTACTTTGATCCAAGCCCATGAACTCAGTTAGAACTTAAAGGAAATTCTGAATGGTGTAACATGAGCACCAACTGGCCACGAGGCATTGGGGCAAATCCATCACCATTCACTGTTAAGTAACGCTTCAAGTCTCAGCAGTGCTGTTTCATTCCACCATGCAACTAAGAGGTCCCTCTTGGCTTTGCTTTTAATTAATTAAGTCACAGTAGTGGCGAACGTGGCGCTACAGCAGTTGCTTTCTGCCTAATTGTTCTCCAGGCATATTTGCAGCACTCCTGTTGAAATCCCAGCCTTGTTTCAGGAGTCAAGCTGCACAAATGAAGTCCCTGCTATTAAAAGCAGTTTGTTTCCTATTCCTTGGCAATCTGTTCCTAACGCTGAGCCCCACTGGAGCAGGGACTTTTTTTTTTAGCAAATTTTTCTTAAGCCAAAAACCAGTGACATTTACCAACTACTGAACTGCTTTCAGACTCTAGCCATGCTTGGGAAATCAAGGTTTTCCATGTCAGCATCATTATTTTCAGCGGCAAGAGTCTGACGTGCCCAGTTTGATAGATCCCAGTACAGTGGCATAATTATTTTCATTCCCCAGTCCCAGATCTAGGGTAACGTATTCCTTCTCTCTCCTTCCTGCATTGTGGTCTTTGAGCAGTGAAACACATATTGTTTTCCATGCAGATCACTCTAATATTAAAAGGCACCTTGTTCCCAAAGATTTGCAAGCAGGAGGATGTATTTTATATCACAGTGCTGTGATTCTCCATCTTAAACTGCAGGACAGACACAACAAATTAAATCAACTTAGGCTTAGTCACATCTGTTTCATTTGTATCAAACTGGTGCCACTGAAGCAGAAAGCATTCTTATTCTCTCCACATTGTTCAGGCTGAAAATTAACTGGCTTTGCACATAATGAAACTCATACTTCATCTCTTTAAAATGATTGGACCTGTTTTATATTTTTAAAGCACAGTGACTTACAGTTGCAATGTATCAGTCTGTTACTAATGGAAGAGGGAATATTTCCTCTTTCATCTTCCTTGTTTACCTCTCTGGATTTGTTTGTAGGAGATCTGTAACTAAAGCAATCCCTGTTGTTCCCCAACAGAATTAGGACAGCCCCAGGTGTGAAGATCATGGACATCAGAGTCAGTGATGCAGACCAGTGGGGGGTTCAAGAAGAGACGGACAGTGCGAGGACCACTGCTACCATCACATGTGTGCACAACGACCCAAATGCAGAGAACAGGTAAGCTGCCAAGCGCTTTTTCTCATTAACCCTTGCTAAAAATGCTGTCAGAGACATACAATAGCTTCTTTAATGGGTTGTGTTGCTCTTTTAATAGCAGTATTTTTTCCTCCTCAGCCTCCTTGGAAAAGCTGTAGGTGATCTGATGAGAACTTTTTTCCTTTTGTTTCACTTCTGAGTTTTGGAAGTAGATGATCTAATTAAACTGGAGGCAGCCAACTAGTCCAGGCTCACGTTTGCTTTTCATGCACCTTCAGGGCAGCAGGAGAATGCCTGTTGCCAAAGAGCCAATGGAAAGAAATGGAATAAAATAGAGAAATATGAAGAATAATTGAGAGCAATATAGGACAATGCTGTCTTCTTTATTTGAAAAGCTATGAAAGTAATAGCTATTAAGTGTTATTCATTATTGCTGCAAAAGACCTATGAGTGTCTATGAACTGTCTCATGAATGCTGTGTGTTTGTTATGGCAATACTCCCATAAGCTATATCAAAGGTAATGAGGAATTTACATTGCTAGTCAGAATTATGTATTTTACAATACAAGCAATTTCTCTCCATTATCATGCAGTTACTCTACACTTAAAGTACACTGTGCATAAATTTAGCTTGAAATCACAATTAGGAAATCACAAAACTTTATGTCAAAGTTTTTATTTGAGGAGTCTTTTGCATCCACCTTTTTCTGAAAGCTCCTGTAAGGCAGAAAAATGGTTGTTAGGAATTGTTTAGACCTGGGAAGATTGTTGCCAGAGGTTTGGAGTGCAAAGAGAGTTTCTACTCTGTTTAGTTTCTGAAGCTATATTTGAGGAACAAATGAATCTCATCTAGCTCTGCGTATCTGCCATACAAGTGTTGAGGTGAAAGCTATTTATCCATGAGTTTACTTTTTAGCAACAGGGATAAATAGGCATTTTTAAGGTGAGAGTCCTCTTGGATGTGTAAACCAGGCCTGATGAATAGCAAGCAAAAAGTGCCTGTTTCTCTCCAGTAAAGCTGCAGAGTGGAGGCGACTGAGTGGGACGCAGACATTTGCATTGTAAACGGGTGAAGTGAGGGGAGGTGATTCCCAGCTCAGTGTCTCTGGTTAAGTCAAGTGCTACAGAGCTTTCTGGCATGAAACGTCAGG
>VZSZ01002970.1:2285346-2363813 GCA_013398815.1 Ibidorhyncha struthersii | reverse complement strand
TTTCCTAAGCACATTTGTCAAAGTCGCAATGCTGAGGTTGTGATGTAGGAAATTCTAGTCACCTTCCATCATTATTTTGCTGGGGTTTTATGGGTTACTGTACTGGTAAAGCAGAGATCTGGCAGCTGGATTTGGTGCTGTATGTGTTGTCTCCAAATCCTTTGTCTTTGGGCAAGATTTCCTAGTTCTTCCAAAAGCTGTTAAGCCAGCGAGTCCCTTTGGTGCTGGGAGAACTCAGCCAGCAGAGATGCTGGCTCAGAGGGGAACCTTTGCACTTGTTCTGGAGCTGCACGATGACACATGATGGCTCCAGCAGTGAAATCTCAACCTGAATTAGCTCAGGCAGCTGAGCTGGGTGGTTATGCACTATCTGCTCTCAGCTGAACCTTGCAGTCAGGTTTCTCGCTAAAACAACTGGGACCTCTGTTCTGTTCAGAGCAAGGTGGAAAGTCATCAATTTGAAAGTGAAATGCTGAGGTTAAAGGAAAACTTAAGTTCATTTGGTGTTACAGAGGAATCTCTCTATTGAAATAAAACAACTATTTTTAAAGTTAGACAAAAAATAGGATAAACACTGAAACTTAGTGCCTTGTACGTGGTTTCACTAATCCATGAAATTATACCTGTCACAGTAACTTAGTTTTTATTAAAACTGATTTTTGCTTTGTGCTGAACTGTTAAATTGCACAAAAGCAACGAATCTCAAGTTAATTAATACTTTGACCCTTTCCTTTGTGAGATTAGTTTAATATTTTTGGATTAATTAAAGTATGCAAATAGAAACTGCTTGAAAGATCGTTTCCAGATTTGCAAATATTGTAGTGCTTAGAGTAAATATTTAACTTTGATCTTTATTTTAATTTGCCTTTTTGGTCATAATGGTGGCCCTCTTGTTTCTTTTGAAGAATGTTAAGTGTTTATGTGGGGGTTCTGCTGTTTCATTTAAATGAGCAGAGATCTAAACTTGCTTCTGTTAAGGTCAATGTGGCAAAACTGTCACTACACCCAATTCATCTATTCCTCCTTTTAGTAATTCAAGAAGCTTCATTAAAGGCAGTTTATGGATCAGTGAGAGTGCCGGATCAATCTCTTTCATTGCAGAGCAGAAGCTATTAGTAAACAGAATTGTATCTACCTCGGGGGAGACAATTTTTTCTCTCTTGGAAGCAATTTCAGTTCTGTTGACTTGCCCGGCATTACGCTGGTAGTAGAGGAGTGGGTAAGCTGGGACTGAGCCCCTGAGCCCCGATAGTTTTCTCCGAGGAAGAGATCCCTGAGTTTACTGTGGTTTTGCAACCTCCCGTGGGCTTTGCGAGGGGGCGGAAAGCCCCGGCAGCCCTGCAAGCCGGCTGGGCTGGAACAGCTCCGGGAGGTTTGGGGAAAGTGAGAAGCTCCAGCAAGTCACAGCTGCATTTGCTGAAATCTCTGACTATCCTCATTGCCCTTAGCTCAGCGAGAGGTCTGTTCTCCACTGCTTTGCACTTCGGTTGCTCTTTCTTCCCCAGTGTGCAACTCTGATAAGAGCCACCGACAGACACTGCCTGCAAGGAGAACAGTGGCTTTGGATTGTGACATGTTCGTAATCCAGTCTGCATTCCTTTTAGCCAGCATTATCGGCTGGAGCCTTTTCAAATTTGCTTACTTTTCTAATCTTTCTCCTTCTCCCCTCTGCAGTGTTATCGTTATCATGAGTTTTTCATCTCCATTTCTCACATTTCCCTACGCAAATTGAGTGTTCATTAAAATGCTTTAAATTAAGACCTTTCCTCCTTTCATGCAGAGTGCATCATGCCTTGTCTGTGCATTACTTTAAAAAAATTCCTTATCACAATGTTTCAGGCAGTTTACATTATATTCTATTAAAAATCCATTTTGTCCAAGGTTGTCACAATTCATAGATTAAAGCTTTCCAGAGTGTGTTTTGTTAGGAATACATTCATAAATTCACCTCTTTAGTAGTCCCATAAGCTTGTATTTAAAACCTCTTTTTGATAATGTGGTTGAACAAAGAACATAAAAAGAAGAGATTTATTTTAAATATACACACACAAGTATATATGCACACATCTATTGTGATATCTGTGGAGCCCTGCTTTGCCCTTATTGCTGCCATCTCAAAGGACTTCTTTGGTAGCTCATTGAGTGAGGAGATTGATCATTGCCATCTGCATGTATTCTCTCCTTGGAGCAGAACTCCGTGGATCTTGTTTTGGTAGGGTTAGTTGAAGCAGCAGTGTGCTTTCTTTCAAAAAGGCACAGTTTCTACTTCAAGCACAAATACTCTTGCATTATGCCTGAGCTGGGACCCACCACTTCCATTCCATAGGAAAGGATCTTTAAGGATTTCTGCCTTGAGTGCACAGTGCATCTTGCAAGGAGTAGAGGAAGTCAGGGCTGGTGGGCTTAGATAAAAATGGACTACTCTCAGGTTCCCATGCAGAATAGCTGTGTTTGTGAAGGACTGGGATCTTACGCTGTGGTGTAGGGCTATATGCTGAATTATTGCAAAAAAGTGCTTTTGAAATACAAGGCCACGAATCCTTCATGGTTTCCGGAAAACTGATGCTATTTTTGTAAAGACCATGCAGGCTCTTTCCACTGTATTTGCCAAAAGATGGATTGAGCCTTACAATTCTTCTGTCCTTTGCACCTCGGAGTTCTCTGGAAGCATCTCAGGAACATGCCACAAATTAGGCTGCAGTAGGACTAGGGCAAGAGGGCTTGAAAAGATGCCCTAAGAGCATGGTCCGTCTTTGGCAAGCTGTGGTACCTCATAACTCAGTGCTGAAATCCAGAGGAATGGAATTTCAGGAGCTTTGCCAGAGTCATTTAGCATTTTATAGGATTAGGTTATTTCAAATCATTGGTAAGCAGGAGCTGAATTTCCGTGGTCTCATTTGAAAGGCCCCAAAATACAACATATTTCATGGTGCTTGGTGTCTCCTTGCTGGAAAGCTGAAGAACAAAAATTTAATGTGACCTAGCCTTTGATTCAGGAAAGGCGAGACGGCACAAACACAAAAAAGCCCAGAGAGTTGCAGCTCTGCTTTGAAAGGGAGTATATGAAGAGATCATTTTCCTTCCTCAGGAAAAGTGTCATTAAATTGTATTGGATTATTACCCAGGTGAGGAAAGTCTGATTCTCTGACAAACTAGTACTTTAATCAGAAAGGTTATATTTATGCTAACTGGCAAAGTTAATATTTATGCTAACTAGCAAAGTTAATGAAATTGATTTTACCTGCAGTGCTGAGTATAGTGTTATTGAGACCAAACTGGTTCTTCTCACTTAGGGATTATTTTATCTCCATGTCTATAATACAGCTTCCATCTCTCAGGATATCCATCACTGCATAAATTAAACTTGCATGAGGGAGACTCAGAATGCAGAAGTAGGGAGGGTGAAATCTTCAGAGGGATTTTTTTCCAGTGTCCTCAGAAGTATTTATGCTGTTGCCTGGAAATTTATATTTTTTTAATTGATACAGACCAGCTCAGCTGTCTGGCATTTGACATCATCTATCTTTAAACATGAATAAAAAATTGAGATTCTATAATGGTCATTCAATTTCTTTACCATTTTAAGAGGTGTTCGCAGAATTCAAATAATTTAAATGACTTTGTAAAATCATAATTGTAGTGTGTGTGTATATGTATATCTTTAAATCAGGAAAAGCAGTTATTTCATGTATTTATAGGTATGCAAATAGATCCTCCTATTTTAAAAAGTTCACTTTCTCTGTGCTTGGGAATACCCTTTGAACCAGAAATATCACTCAAAAGGAAGATGTAAAGTTGGCTGCTAGTTAAGATATGTGCATACATTTACTTAAAGTAAATATGTGTTATTGGAGCTCAGGATCAGCTGAGCAAAGATGGCTGTATTATTTGCTTTTGTTTTTAAAGCTGTGGATATGTCTTGAAAATAAGAGCTGAGGTTCTCTCCTTTCCCTCCTCGCTTTGACAGACAGCCTTGAGACTCTTATCTCTTTATTGTGGGAAATACCATTTTCCCCGCTACATATCCTGGTCCCCCTTTAGCGAGGGCAGTAAGGAAACACTCCACCTGGAAGCCCCCTGGGTGCTATGAGGTTTCCTGGCTGTACTCGGCACTGGCTCTGCCAGATTTGAGCTCGCTTTCACAGCTTTTGGGAGATGTTTCTGCATGGAATTCCCCACCGCACTACTCCAGAATGACATACTTGGGTCCCGTGTTGTCTCCAAGCTCATATGCCATCAAGAAACGGCAGTGTGGTGCAGGGATTCCCACTGCCTCCAGAACAGAGCCTGCTGCTGTCCTGACTGATGAGCTGATTTACTGCAGTGACTTGGCCCTTCTGAGGATGCAGCTTGGTTGTGTCTGGAGTGTCTGTGCTCTTGGTCGGTACAGCATAGGGCATGCTGAAACTCGAATGAGGAGTTTGGTTGCTTCTGTAAGATAAATAAGCCTATAAAGGTGGGTGGGTGCAGCCTGCCATAGCACATAGCAGTGTACTGTTAACCACACTGTGGAAGGCATCAGGACATGCAGTGAAACACTTACTGATGTGTTTATTGCCAAAGGAACTTGCTTGGCCCCAGGACACTGAGCATGTAAAATGCCATCAGCAACAACAGTTGGCTGACAGAAGATCAATTGCATGTGGTGCTTTACACAAAAGAGCAGTAACTGGTACAAGGAGACAGCCTGTAAGCCTCTGTCTTATTTTAGGCCCATGCAAAGGCAGTGGGCTGGATGCCATTAAGTTCACACGGTACTAAAGTAAATGAGTAAGAGGAGCAGAGGGAGGAAAGAAACACAAGGACATGTGTAAAGCAGACAGGAAAGAATAGACAAGAGCTGAGGAAAAGCTGGGGAGATGGGAAAGGGAAAGCTGATGGCTGTTACCCCCCGCAAAGCTGGTCTGATGGAGGTGAAGCAGTTCCTCAGGGCCTCTTTCCACGATGAAAGCCATACTTCCATGAAGCCATACTTCAGCTGCTTTGAAAAGGAAGGGTTTGAATTCAAAACCAGACAAGTTTAAGGTGTGGGAAGAAGCCATAGACTATGTGGTGCAGTGTACTAGCTTGAGTGTTTCCCTCCTATTGTTATGCACTTGCTGCTTTCCTTAGGTCAGAGGTGTCATGGGCAAAGAAATGTGCTTTGACTGTAGAATGCGCATGGCCTATAGATCCTGCAGGAGCTCATTCTCTGGCCTTTGGCCAGACCCCAAGACAGCACTGTCTCTTGAGCCATTGATGAAGAGGATTTTATCTTTAATGCACCAGTTTTAAGGTTGTGACCTGTATTATGAGTGTTGGAGTCTGTTCTGCTTTGTGTAAAGACTGTTCCAGTGAGAAGCATCCACACACATTTTCAAACATAAATGACTCAATAGAGTCACAAAGAAAACCTGAGTTATAAGAATTTTAACTAACCTTTATTCTTCACATGTATGCCTTTTTGTATAAAAGAACCCAAGCCTGCTTGGAAATGTTTCTGTAAGATAAAAGTACTAATACCTCACAGTAGCTTAAAGAGGACATAAAAAATAACAGACAAATTAACAGCAGTAGGAGGGACAACTTTTTGTAGAAAGCTGTGGTTCTAGGATCAAATAGGAAAGTATCGTTTCTGGAGAGACATTTCTTTCTCTTTCTCTCTTTTTTTAAAAAAAAAAACCCACCTTTTTTTTTATTTATTGATTTCATTCAAGGCCAAGAACAATGAAATTGTCTGTCCATTTCCTGTTGGGAGCCTAATAACCTGGTATCCACATGAATTCTCTCCTGGCCAGCCAGCTTTATCTGATGGCTGTTTCTTCCTCTTTCTTAGTTAGGCTCACTGCTGCTCTGGTAAAGACTCCAGTAGAGATGGGTCAGAGGAATTACTGACTGGTAGTCCAGATAATTGCTTCCTGGCCCCAGTTCACCAGTCCAAGAAGGTAAAGACTTAGTGACTTTTCTTATTCCACCCTTGCTGTGTTGGTATGGTACCTTTATCGTGACCCAAGGACATCTTTTTGAACAAATATACCTTTAGTAGTTGGAAAAACCTGTTGTGCAGTGCCACAGGGAAGCCCAACCAAGTAAATATACAGATGTCTTGAAAATTTGGAAAATGAGGAACATCCTGTTGGAAGAACTCAATAGTATTCACCTGTTTTCAGTGGAGTAAGATGATACAGTACAAAGAGGCATGAAAATTACTTAGAAAATCATCATTTGATAAAGACCTCTTAACTTGCCAAACTAGTAGAAAGCTTTGTGTAAATCCAGAGATATATGCAGAAGATTCCTTCTGGCAGTGTTTGTTTAATTGGCAGGCAGTGAATGGGAAAAATATTTATCTTCTAAAACTTGCATCTTGCTTAGAAGGTTTGGTTATGCCTCAAAAAATATTGCTACCTACCCTGCTAGGTAGAATAGTGTCTGATTACAAACTGCCTTTGTACAGGATCACTATGGTGTTACATGAGAAGCTTCATACTTGAGCTATGTGTAGTGTATCTTGGTGAGCAAGGGCCTGAGAAATTAGAAGACTCAAACTGAGGAAAAGAGAAGATTCCTTGGGCATAGAAAGACGTGCTGAGAAGTAGCAAGTCCCTTACTGCACTTCATCCTCTACCTTTTTGGTAGCAATGGGAAGAAAATTATTACAAAGAGCATATTTGTCAGAAGAGGAACACAGAGGTTTGATCAACTGGTCACGTTCATGCCCAGTTTTGATCTTTGGCTTAAAAAAGCAAATTCTGATTCCTTGGTCAACTTGCTTGATAGATCAGACAGTTGTTTGTCAGCTGTGTTTGTGGCTGAAGACTTTCTTCCAAAAGTCCCATTCCTACTTCTAGAAGTGGTTCGACAGACAAATTTTTAGCTTATCATATAAGCCCTTTCAATTTTGACCTTCTTTTTCTGTATTGGCAGTTTAGATGGTATAAGGAAAATGGAAGCCATTTCTTAATACCTGACTTTGGTTTTGTATATAATGTGGGGATAAAGAGAAAAAAAATATAATATTGGTGGAACTGCCTGATCCTTTGGCCTCTTCTTTGGTGCAGCAATGAACACGCAAAGAAGTGGCTTCAATAAACTTCACAAGTGTGGTCCACAGAACCTGATCCAAAGCCTATTCTGAGTGACATTTCTTTCAAAAGATGAGCCCAATCATTCTGAAATGCGTCTTGTTTTTTAATTTGACCTAATTAGCTTCATTTTGGGTATACCATTCCTAGATGTGAATCTTAATATTGATGTAACAGTTGGGAAAGTTTAATTTCAGGGTAGGGTAGTCTGCATAATTAGACCACAAGAATATAGCAGGGAGGCTGGGAGCAAATTTCCAATGCATGCTGATGAGTGAATGACTGTTCAAATAGTTATTCATCCATTGGTGCTTGCATGCTTTTCCCATATTGGATGCCAAAGGGAGTGATGACATATTCAAGAGTCAATGGGCTTCTCTGAGTCTCTACTGGTTTACTGTCTGTTATTTCCTATGCAGTATGTTTTAATGGTCATGTGGATGATTGCACATGAGTTACCACAGGAGGTCCACGACAAAAATCTGTACAATTCTGGAAAACTTCTAAAGCTTTACAGAGATATGTATGCACATTCCAGCTGTGCTTAATCGATAACTTAAGACTGAGTGATAAAGCCTAAGTAAGCATGGCTGCCGAACTCATCACTGTCATAACAGATGTTCTGGCTCAATGAACAAAAGCAAATGTGTGTTGGATTTTTAGAGTTTGTTTCTATGATTTAGTCACCTTTTTTTTCCTCCCTTGATATCTTAGACTTGAAGAAGCCTTTTCTTAGGTGCATGCTAATCTGAATATCCAGGAAAGACCATTCTTAGTTACAGTTCATCTTATAAATGTGGGGTCTGAACATATTCAGGTATCTGTGGAGCACCTTTAGATATCTAACATCGCCTTACTGATGGGAGAGTTTCTATGGAGATTACAGAGGGAGGGAGAAGACGTGAAACCATTATGCCCCAAAAGCATTACCTGATTCTTCTGTAAATATTGTATTTACTCATATAGTCCCAACCTATTCTTTTGGCAAACTTAAGTCTAGATTCAGAAGAGCACCTTTATGTAGGGTGCCACTTAAGTATGCCCTCGGTTTTAAGTACCTACCTTGGTTCTGCTGATGGCAGGTATAATGACAAAGGAGGTACTCAGAGTCAGCAATTAGAGGCAGCAATATGCAGAAAATTTAAGTCTTGATGGTAAGCCATGTTATATCTAATGAGAGGCATTAGCGTGTCACACCTGTTGTGGAAATCAGAAACTGAAATATTCTGTAATGCAGAAACCTTTCTGAGTATGTTGGAAGTGTTGCTAAGGAATTTCTTTTTGGCAACTGTACACAGAGATTTAAGTACCATAATTGGATTGTTCTTCGATATAATAGGTCTGGAAAAGATTACTGAATGAATGTGAAATCGGGGAGCTGCTCTTTGAGGTATGTTTAATTCCCACCTTTACCAATTTATGAGTTTGACTTGTAGCGGAGCCTACTGCACACATTTGAATTCCATTCGAGGTGTGTTGACTTGCTTACTTACCAGCCAGTGCATTAAAGTACAAAAGCTAACAACTCATTTATTAGGCATTTAGCCAAAATTTAAACTCATTTTATTGTTAGGAGGTGCTGTTGCTAGACAGACAAATATTAAGTTTGTTACTTTGATTTATTTGAATCCTCTGTGCCAAATACATTATAAAACATCCCAGCATTAACTTTGCATAAATTATTTTTTGCTTTAGTCGGAATTTTTCACTCATTTTGCCATTGATATTCCTCACCTGTGTTTTAAGTTGAAAAGTTATAAACTCTTTTTAAAATGAAAAAGTAAAAATTGGCTGATGCTTCTGTTTGTTTCTTTTAAACCTTGCTGTTTCCTTGAGTTAAGTTGGAGTTAAGCTAAAAGCCTTCGCACATTCATTAAGTGTCATGAATCTGTAAACTGAGACTTGGGCACTTTTGCAAGATCCCTGGTTCTCCAGGGTGTCTGAAAGGTAACTGTGTAGAGGTTATACCACTGCAGAGGGCAGCTGGTGCCAGACATAAAACAGACCTTCCAGGGAGCACTGATAATTTGGAAAGCTCTGTGGCAAGAGGCAAATTACTGGGGAGCACATTTGACCACGGTGACTTCCCTGTTGGAGGGAACAGCTTGCATTGGGGCTGTTTACCAGCTCATCTCACTTAGCCTGTAATAGGAGAAGAGTTATGTCCCCCTTGTCACCTGGCTGAAAATATAGGACACTGTTTCATTATAAACTCGGACATATTGCCTTTGGGAACTTGCACACAGGTACTTGAAAGCTAGCTGTGTTTGTTCTTTCTATACAATTTGGTCTATGCGGATTTTCCCATGATACTTGTTAAGGGGCTTGCTGTGAAATATTGCAGTCATTAAGGCAAATTGCTAAACCTTTAGCAAAAAAGCTTTCCTTAAAACCAACTGCCAATAGCTTGATCTCACAAAAATTCCTTTTTTACATTGGTATAATTAATGAACAGGTTTGATTCTTCAGAAGTTCTTGGACCCGCTGGGCTCAAAAGCTTGCCAGGACATGGCACTTAAAAGTCTCATGAAGAGCTTTGTTGTTGGGGAGTGCTCTTCTGCATGTGTCATCTAGGTGCTATGTTTTTTGGTTCTTAGCCTGTGCCTAGATTGTGAGCAGCCCAGAGCTGGGGACAGGCAAACACAGATCCTCCCGATGTTTGCCAAGGTTGTGTTAGGCTGGTGTGCAATAGCAGGACCGACAGTGTTGCACTCTTTCTGATCCCCTATTTCATAGTGCTCCCACAACTTCTGGGATGTCACAGCCAGCCAGGCTCCCCCGAGGAAACGCCCCTCTTACTGGCAGCCAAGGAAGCGTCTACCTTGCATCACCTGCCTGCTGAATACATTTTAGCTCTTTAGCCAAGGGGGTGCTCAGCATTGCACAGTCAAAAAGAATTATTTGGTCTTTTCTCTTAGGAGTTTTCAGTGCAGAGATTTTACTCTAGAAGTTACCGACCTCCGCAGTGAGGGGATAGTGGAGGTAGCTGGAGATACGGGTTCCTGTTTTTGCTCTCCCTCTTAGGCAATTTTTGTCCATTCTGGTTTTCTGTATCTGTGACTGGTCTATCTTTTTGTTAGACAAGCACTATTCCTAATGGTGTACCATTTAATTTCTCTAGTGACAAGAGGAAGAAATAAGTTATTCCTCTTTTAAAAAGAGTGATTTAAGTAGGGAATAATGAATGCAAAATGCTGTCATTAAAAATCAGCAGATAAGCTGATGGATCACCTGTCACTCCCAAGCCTTGCCATAAAGGAAAAGTAGATAATAATTTTTTAAAAAAAAAAAAATGGTAATGATCAGTATGGAACACGTTGACTGTGAATGCCTTAATAATGAAAACTGTTATTTATTCAGTGAACAACACCTTGCGACTCTCTGCTGACCAACGCATTTTTGGAGAAAATAGCTTCTTTCAAGAGCCTTCCAAAAAGGGTGTAGCATGAGAGATGGGGTATTTTTGTCTTCTCTGTATTTCACCACTTCTCTTGTGGCAGATACTAATTCTATACCATAGCAGCGTACTGGCATGAAATTGGATATGCCACAGTATATACTCAGCTGTTTTGAGTGGGAATCACGTGTCTACGCTGGAAGTGGTATTTGGGTACCTGCAGCAGGAGATGACCTGCCCGCGTTCAGGTTCAGTGCTTCCAGGTATGATTCATTTCACAGGAGGTACCTAAACCAGCCCCCCAATAATTGTGCAATAAAAGTGCTTTTTCTCTGCACAGAACATATAGGAAGGCTACTGGGCTAGCTCAGATCGATACATCTAAATTATAGCAACATTAAATGGAGTGAGGGTAATCCAAGCCATTGTTTCTGGGAAATTTTTGCTTCCCTTTTGATACCATCAAGGAGTTAATAATTTGTGGCATTCCTCAGCTGGGACTGTTATCTGGGATAGAACAGCTTTTCCCTTGGTTCAAGACATGGCTTAGCTGAGTGATAGCCCTTGGCAAATATTGACTCTATTTTGCTGAGTGTTGTCCTTATTAACCTACCCCAAGCTGCTGAAAATGCATTAACTGGGTTTTCCTGTTGCTTCTATATAAACTTAGTGCTGGTGTGACAATGGAAAAAAAGTGACTCAGGTAGTTCATAGGTATGAGGCTGGTTTTCCCACATTACAGGTGAGTGCCTTCCCCCCTGGGCTGTTGGGAAGGTGGATCTTGTCATCCTGCAGTTTTCAGATAGATGAGATTTTTACCTGAAGTGAAAAGAATGTATCTCTTAAAAACTGTTCTTTAAGGAAAATTGTTTCCATCCTTACTGTCCTTTTCACTTCTGACATAAACTGAACATTTTCATTTGATTACTGATTGTCATCTAATTACTGTTGTTTATGAACTGTTTATTAATCAATACTACAGTATTCCAAAAGTCTTTTCTATCTCTGGCATCTGTGTTAGGTGCTGAGTGCACATGTAGGATGCTGTCTTCAGAAGGTCTCAGTAGACTTGTACTTGGTTCAGGGCCAGGCTCTTGGAGAACTCATTACAGAGCCTCAACTGAAGTTCACAAAGCCAAAGAGCGGCTGTCTGCTCTCTTTTGTATGCCTTTATTTAGTTTTTTTAATGGGGTGCTCAGCTCCTCTGCCATGTGGCCAGTAATCTAGATATTAGACTGAGAGTTGTTTGGAGTTCAGTAACATTGAAAACTTGCTGCTTATTTATTTGCATGAAACAGGACCTGCCTGTCCCGGACCAGCATCTGATTTAGCCAGACACAAGTGCTCTTCACTACACACCCTAGAACATCTATTTTTCTCATTCATTACAAGGAGACAGGAAAGGAGAAGTTCAAGCCCTCACCACCGTATATTCTTCATCCCACAAAAGCATTTCTATCAACAGTGTCCAAAGCTTTGTGAAGTGATGCTACCATCGGGGTAATATCAGTCCTTGGCTGCTAGGAAGAAGGCTGTCATAGATGCAATTTAAAAAATACTTCTATTATTGGTGGTTGCAACCAACAGCATTTCCCTCCCTTCACCTTCCCAATTTTGTCAGGATATTTACTCCCGCTAGATACAATATAAAAAATACTTTTACTCTTGGTGGTTGCAACCAACAGCACTTCCCTCCCTTCACCTTCCCAGTTTTGTCAGGATATTTACTTCAGCTAGATAAAGGTGGTTCACATGATGGAGCAGATGGGGTCAGTCTTGCATGGCTGCAGGAACTGCCCGTTCATTTTGAAGGGGCAGCAGCAGAGCAGAATGGGTCAAGTGCAGGACTGCAGCTCCCTTCCCATTTGCCAATCCACAATTAGCTCAACTTTTCCAATTACTTGTGTTTTACTTACATTGCTGCCCCAAGCCAGGTGAACATATGCATGTTCTACAAAGAGGGGAGAAAACGTCAAATATGTTCTTAGATGCAGAAAATACCAGCAGATTTCGGTTGATTCGGAGATGCCCAGGCATTTGTACTTTTATTCTTTGCACAAGTGTTTAAAACCACTGTAGGGCTCCATTCTTTGTGTTTTACAGAACAAATTCTCTGATCTTTTTTGAAAAAAATATATAATAACAGTAAGTATCATAAAGAGCTGGAGAACTGGATAGGTGGGAGGAGGATTTCTTTCAACCAGTTGAATGGAACAAGAAGTTGATCACCTGCAGTGGGACAATTTGTGCTTTTGCCTCTTGTGATTCAGTGAATTCGTGAAGGTTTTGGGTTGGCGTCAGTTAGTCCTTAAGTTTTACTTTTTTGATGAGGGGATGTCTGCTGGACTTCTTCCTTCCGCCTCTTCCTCCACCCTCAAGCTCCAGCGGAGATCAGCAGAAGCAATGTGGTGATG
This sequence comes from Ibidorhyncha struthersii, assembly GCA_013398815.1. Classification (NCBI taxonomy): domain Eukaryota; kingdom Metazoa; phylum Chordata; class Aves; order Charadriiformes; family Charadriidae; genus Ibidorhyncha; species Ibidorhyncha struthersii. The sequence goes on along the minus strand of VZSZ01002970.1, from coordinate 2,350,938 downwards.
TGAGCTGTAATTCTGTTTCAGCCATGATTATATGTCAGTCTGCTGCACACTGTAAGTGGTACTTCTGGATTCCTGCTGTGAGCAGTTGATTAGATGCTAGTACCTTTTATTCTATACATATGGATTTTTTTTTAACAAAGTACAGTAACACACAAAAGCCCCAGTTTATTCTCTTTTTTCCACTAATACCTCATGTTTAACTACAAAACTGAAATGTTTTTGGCATGCCTGACCTTCCTTAACTTCATCTGTCCTCCTGTTCCAAATAAAATTCGTTGACCCTAAATTGTAGGGTAAGTGTGTGACCTAGGTAGAAATTTCCTACAAAACATGAATCTTAAATTCAATTTTTAGCGCGCTCTGACAAAATGAATGCTAACTGCAAGTTTATTTGTAGTCCCTCTTGTTACATTTTTCTTTGTCAGCACAAGCTTTATTGCTCCAAATATATTATTGAATGAAAGAAGCTATTCTTTTATCTGTTAATGCTGATGCCTGTAATCCATCCTGTTCATTTTCTGTGCTGCTATTTTCTTTCTATGGTTCTTCTCCAGCTTATGTAGCACAGAAAAACTTAATTGCTTAAGTCTGATGTACTTTTCTATTCCTGGCAACAGTGTAGGTTGCTAAAACATTATGTGGGAGATGCCTTCTGGAATATGAAGTGTGTGTTGCGGTTGGGATGTGGCAGGGTTAGGGCCTGGTCTAGGAGGAGCCTTTTAATTAGCTTTTTGGATATTTTCTATAGAGCTGCCAATTAGATTGTAATTTCCTGAGCAGTTTTTGCAAGTGGAAAGCGTTCTTCCCTGAGGTCTCATGTTACAGGGCTTTCCTATTGTATGTGGTACCACTTCATTTTGGGAGATCAGGAGTGAACCCCCTGAATTTATACCAGCAGCTAATGTTTGACAAAAGCCAGGGAACAACTCTTCTGATGATGATATGAAGACAGACCCGTTTCCCTTCATAGCTAATCGCTTTTGATGTCTTGCTGTTCAAAGCTTTATTCGGTTGTTAATATTTGCAAATAATATGCTCGCTGCTGGGTGGTGTATAACACTGGAGACAGATTGTGCCCCAGAAGGCTAGGGCAGCTTACGTTTACTCATTTGCACGTACTGTACCTGAGTCCAATTTTCTTTTAAATAGAGCTTTAATTGGGTCTCTGGATGAACACTTATGTTCACTTCTGGTGAGGTGCAAAACAGTATCTTGTATAATGAAGGCTCTTCAGAAGCCCAGACTCTGGGGTCCGTCGGGATTGAATTATTCCCTGATCTGCACCTGGCCCTTGGGCAACTGGTTAAACTCCTCTGTAAGTTTTCAAAATGCTATAGAGGAATGACTTGTGTGATACATAGGCTCTTTGTGGATTACATGAATGAGGTTAATTTCAGCTGTAGTTCTACTTATTTACCATAAAATAATAGGACAATGCTGGTACTCTTACGTACAGAGGAGTCTTATTAAGTAGTGATGTTGTTACTTATTGACAACTCTTGCAATTTTTATCATGTCTTTTCTAATATTTACGTTCTAAGTCACTGAATTCTGGACTCAAGGGATTTTGAAGATGGATCCCACTGGCATTTAAACGCAAAAGTGAGATTCTGCTTGTTGTGACTGATGAAAAATCTAGAAAATTTCATGAGACTCAAAAGATGAGAAAGCAAAGGAGGAACACTTAAAAACTTTAGGATAAGCTTATGAATGTGCATCTGATACATGACTTTTGCATGTTGGTGATACAGAGTAGGGCTGCTTTTAGAGCCCTTGCATTAGGAACAGTTGGACTGCATGCCATGGTAAGGAGGGCTTCCACATTTTCGGGCATAAGTTATCGGTCTTCTGAAACTGGTCATTTGATTTCCTGTCTCGGCCATTAATGATGGAGGAGACAGTAACTTTAGGATGAGCGTGGTCAGTCTACTTGTTAATACATCATGAACACAAACACTGTAAGTTCTGAGGATCCCTGCACTGCTAATTAGTATTTCTGTGGTTTCACTAATCACTTGAACTGGGAACTTGGCCAAAACTAACAGAAGAGACTTCCAGTACAATAAATTGTTTTAATTTTGTGATCTGATCTTATGCATGGCTCAGTGTTTCTGAAGGCAAGGGTAGAATAAAATCTCATTTTGCATGATAACATATGCAAATCAGAACTCTTTGGTCCCAGATGAAGCTCTGCTTCTATTGACATGGTGCTAGCAAAATGCTGTTAAGAATAAAAAGCCACTAAAACTTTATTTTGCTGATAATATTTCATTATTGCTTTGTAAGCTACCTTATCCATAGGGCAAAATCTGCCAGAGAGATAAGATCCCATAACTCCTGTTTGCTTGTATCATTCCCTTTATGATTTATAGAGTGCCGTAGATGTTCATGGCATTTTGCAGACATATAAAAGATTGACATGTTCTTGCCTCAAAGAACTTAAAAATTCTGCAGTTTAACAGCAGTCAGCAGTTCCTTCTATCTGAATTTTACTTTTAATGGCACTGTATAAAATCACTATTACACAGCGACCAAATGAAATGGCATTTTATTTTTAGTTACAAATGTGATGTTTTTAAAATGTTTGCTAAAGGTCCTAGGCTGTCAACATGACAGGCTAGAAGGCTCTATGCCCTGGCCTGAAGACAGAACAGAAAGGGTACAAAATAGACCCCAATCCTCTGACTGGGAGAGATTACCTGAAATGTCCCTGTGACTGCCAGTAAGGGGGTCACATAACACTAAACATGGTAGGAATGTTTATGATATGGGTAAGACTCACTGCTGAGGAGGGTAAGATTCATAGCCCCTTTCACAGCAGGAGCCAAACTGCATTCCCGTGGTAATGACTCCCAGCCATCACTGGTTTATGCGAGATTTGAACTAGTGACCGAGCGATGAAACGCTCTCTATCCCATTGTCAACTTCTTGAGCCTCAGAACAGGCACTGCAGGCTCCTAGCAAGGGGCTTGGGATGATTTCTGTAGCTCTGACAGAGGTCAACCAGCTAATTCCTCACAAACTACCCTGAATATTAAAGTCTAAGGGTCTAGGTGAGTAAAATTTTTGATGTGAGTAATACTTATATGTCCCTGTCTGAAAGAGAATACAGTCACTGGCTCAACTCTTTACTTAATTGCATATAAAAACTTTTCCCACCATAGACTTAAACTATTGGATGTCATTTTATTACCAGTATTTGGAATGTCGCTTTGCTACTTGACACATCTTTACATTCTGCATTATTTCATTATAGTAAAATGTGAGTGAATTTCCACCTTTATACATACAATTTTAGGATTTCCAGGCACTCGTGTGAAGTAAAATCCTTCTATACCCTGCCCAGGTAATTGACCAGAATTATATGTATAAACTTAACATTAAAAGCAATTTTCTGAGCCTCGTGATTACACTGATTTTATTTGTCACACACCTGCATGTACTGACTTACATATTCTGTCACTCATAGTAAACTCTGTCCCACATCGTAATGTGACACATGCTAATGAATATGATACATCATAATTTTTCAAAGCAGAGATAGTTGGAAAGATCTTACTTCCACCTTATTAAATGCTTTGAAAGTTAATTTTGTTGAAAATAAAGTAAGATTCTGGGGGTTTCAGGGGGCTGTACACTTGACCCTAAGCATAAATGAAATTCACTTAAATTTTATGGATTGCTTTGATGAATTCCAGCCTAAAAGATTTCTGAGCAGCAGACTGGTGGGAGGCTGGCATTATTTGGAGGGGTGTTGTTTCTCAGGAGGTGAGTGAAAAAGCTCCTACTAAGTTCAGTGAGAGCTTGAGCAAGCTGTTACGCTGCTGTCCAGGTTCATTTTCTCAGTGCAAGACAGCAGCAGGGGTGGTTTTGTCTGGGTTCTTGGGTATAACATAAGGCACTTGGAGGATTGCAAGGTCAAAACCACTCGAGTTTGTCAGACACCCTGCCTTTCTGTTTGAACAAAAGCTCAGCAGAGAGCACGATGTAACAGAATTAACAAAATACACAGTTTCAAAGACAGCAAACTTTCTTAAGGACTTTGGGAAAGGAGGGCTACTGTTGGTTGCTCTGTCAGCCTTGAAGTGCAGCACTACACCACTGCAAATATTCACATGCGCAAGTATGAAGATAGAGACAGGTATAACGACTCTCTTGTAATTCTCCAATACACGGGGTTTTATCAGTGCGTGTGCATTGTGATGGGCAAACACAGACTCCAAATTGCCGTGCATCCACAGCTCTGCCTTTCCCTTGTTCTGATTTTCTCTTTTTGTGTTTCTTTGTTTGTTGTTTACCATCTCTGGTTGCCTGCGATGGGTAATCATGCTCTGGTGTCAGCTTTTTTATGTTTTGCTGGGTGGCACCTTCCTTTTAGGTTGTCTTTTTCAGCGCAGTGAGTGCTGATCTTGTTATCCGCAAGCTTTGCTCCACAGTTCGGGAAAGCCTGTGTTGGGCCGGGCTTGGTTTGTACCCTGTCTCTGTGCCAGTGAAACACCTTGTGACTCCTGGTGGCAACTCAGGGTTGCCCAGTCGTGTCCGTAGTCGAGGAAGAAACAGTTGAAACAGATTTTAGTAAACCATTAGCTGCTTGTCACCTGTTTTAACCAGAAGCGGGGGTGTGGTGAGGAGGGCGAGGTGCAGCCTGAGCGGAAGAGGTTGAACCTTCTGGAAGCAGGAGGCCCTGCTTGCACAGGCTCCCTACAATGGGAGTGCCTCCCAGGGGTGGCACACTGTGCCTGGCTCCTGCCCCAGGGATGTAGGAAGAAGTACCAAAAAGTGCAGAGGAGGTGTGCAAGGAGGTGTTCAGGCATGGCTGGGCCAACACAGCACCCTGTGCCGCACCGAGGTGGGCGCTGCCGGCACTCCCCGTATCGTCCAGGGCGTCGCACTTCACGCTGCCGTGGTTTGAACCAGATCAGCATCTCTCTGATATGCACAAATGTTTTACCACTCATGCTTTAAACTACAGGGATCGTCAGCATTTCAGTCACACACTCTGCTGGGGGGAGTTAATATCCTTCCTGACTGAGTACGTTGCCTAGAGGGACCATTTTGTGTGTAACACTCTGGTAGAGAGAGCGATACCAGGCGCCGGGTGGCTCAGGGTAAAAGACTAATGTGCACTATGTTAAATGGTGTCTTGGGTTTTGCTGGGTCCCTATTCATAAAACACAACAAAGTGGCGACAAGGATAAACCTTGTCAGCTAAAGGAGCTGCTGGGAATACCAGAGAGTACTTAGTGACTAAAACAAATCAAATTTTGAAATCCTCCTTTCCAAAGGAAAGCACAGAGGGGATTTAACTAGAGCGAACAAGTGTTTTTGCAGTAAAATGGCAGCGTGTGTGAGAGTGGGGTGCGGGGAGAGGAGGCTCGAGGATTAGTGTGGCTGTACCAGGGCAGAGCACTCTCTGACAGGGTTGGTGTGGTGACTCCAGCTTCAGGAGGATGATCGTGGAGAAGAAGGGCTGCCTGGCAGTTGCAGGTGACAGCCTTGAGCAGCGAACCCGGAGCGTGGGTTATCGCTGTGCCCTCAGTCCATGCTGTGGTGGTGGCAGTGGCAGTCAGCATCCAGCACTTTCCAAAACCCTTCCGGATGGTAAGACCCTGCCTGCTCAGTGTAGGGTCCTGCTGTAAAGGGTTAACTATACATTGTGCGCTGCTACCCTATTTGGGTCTGGGAAGATTCCTTTTTAATTGTAATTAGGCTGTCCTTGTGTTCATGGCTTGTTTCCATATGGGAATTGTTCCTGACAGAAGCTGTTCCAGGAGTTTGGCTGCTCGCCTGGTGCTGGGGAGCTGATCTTCAGCTCTCTGCTAAACCAGATGCTCCCTCTGTGACTCTGGCCAAGTTGCTTAGACTCTCTGTGCCTCAGTTTCATAGAATCACAGAATCATAGAATTGTCTAGGTTGGAAGAGACCCTTGGGATCATCGAGTCCAACCATCTACCCTACTCTACAAAGTTCTCCCCTACACCATATCCCCCAACACCACATCTAACCATAAAATGGAATATTAACATCTATCTGTCTCACAAGGGACTCAGGAACACAGTAATCAGGGTTGAACACTCAAAGAGGGTGTTGAGGGGAATGGTATGTGTCCCTCAGGCACGCAGAGAGCAACACCCATGGATTTGACTCTGGCTTGGACCGTGTCCTTAGTTGAGGCAGACTAATGCACCAGCTACAGGTGTTGACTTCAGTTCTGCAGCAAATCTTCAACTGAACCTCAAGTCTTTGATAGCCATAGAAAGAGGAGTAATCAAGAGAACACTGTGAAATAGATGCTCTCTTCCTCTGTCCAAAAATGCATATAAGCTACCTTGAGATTTTCAGAAATACTTTGTACCTAACTCTTGTTGAAGTTTGAAGCAGTATGGCAGAAAATCCCACTGGGCCCTTACTGTTTATGTTCTCTGGTACTTATGTCATTCATTTCACCCTTTACTCAAGGGCTGGTTATTTCCTTGCATTGTTCCTTGCAGTGTTGCCTCATGAGCCTCAGTTGCACCACCATTGGTCAAATCATGGAACTTGACTGAAGAGCCTCTCAGTCCTCTCTGTCAGCCATTGGTTTGTCCCGCACAGCCTGGTCACTGGTATCCTTGTGCTCTGGAGATGGAACATGTGCTATGTAGGTTGGGACACTGAAGGGTCGGGTCCTTTCTTTGAATGGGCCATGATGGTGTGTCATTACTTGCGTGTCAGCACCAGAATACTGGGCTGAAAGTCAGCGAGTATCTTGTTTTGATTTAACCTTTATCATTTTTTCTCTGAACTATAGCATTGTATCCCCTACAGACAGGTTAGGGCCTTGCTTTATTACATGGAAAGTTACTGAAAACTTGTGGAAAATTATGTTCCCTTTCGCCATTCTCTACTATTGTATTAACTTGTTCAAAGAGCTCCATCAGGTAACTGAGTTTTCTCCAGCAGAGACTCTGCTGCCTCAAGCCTATCATGTTAATCTGCCCTTAATTAGATCCTTCATCCCATTCTCAGGAACAGATGGGAGGCTCAGGGCTGTGAAATATTTGGGATCTCCTGAGAGACCATAGGAACATCCTCCATGGTCCTCCACCCCTTCACAAATTCAGTCATCAATACCAGTCATGCCTGTCGAGGCTTTCTGTGAGGGTCCATTCAAGGGCACCGTGGATATCCTCTCTGCTGCCTGTGGAGTGCTGCAGGCCTACTTTGGCCGTATGGTGTTCCCCTCCCTCCTGCTGCCTCCATCTTACTCCCTGTACCTCAGCAGCCATATGGAAGTGCCAGGTTGAGCTGCCCTTCTTTCCTGCAAGGATTTCTGATCTTGTGATGGATTTTGGCTTAGCAGCAGTGCACACCATATCTTATTTAATCTCCTGCTTGGTTACTAGGGCAGATGTCTTCTTTTCACGTGGCTGTAGGACCCCGTTTCTGTCCATTTCTGTTCCTCTCAAAAATGTGCTCTCTATATACAGTTCCACATCACAGCTTCAATGTGTACTGTAAGATCTTTCTCACATAACACATACAATGTCACTGATACTCAGTGGTGCTCGCATCTTCTAGTAATGTCCTAATATCTACTAAGACCAAGTGAGGAAATCGCCTCTCTCATTGCTTTAGCATTTGCTCTAACAGTCCGTGGCTTACAGGACTGATAAAATGGGAGTCTTGTATTTCTCTGCCTTGTGCTAGATGCTGATACTTGCAAGCCTGTGAATGGGTGCCAGGCAAAAAGCAGTAAACCATGCCTTATTGGGTACACTATATGGTGATGTGTAGCCCACAATATTGATGAGAAATCCAGTTACCACTGGATTTAATGAGCTTTTCTACATGCTTCTTTAGTATAGCATTGGAGTATTGTGCCAGAAATTCATAGCAAGGTGTGTCCCTGTCATGCATCTGTAAATTAAGCTAGATGCTGCACAGCTGACGAAAATGGCATGTTGACAGGGGAAGGAAACTGAAACACAAGAAATCTGACCCCTTTTCTCCTGGATATTGTAAAAGAAGATGTACTGCTCTGTGCTCGTGGTGATAGTTATTTTTTGTCATTATTGTAACCTGATTACTTTCTTGGCTTGTCAGCCAAGCATGTGCTAGTCAGCGGTCATTCCTGTCATTGAATCGATACCTGCTAGAAGCTGTAGTTTCTCTGATAGAAAACCTGACGTACAGTTTTGTTGGTTTATCGCCTCTTCATTCCTCCCTTCACCAGTCCAAGCCTTTGGTCCAGCTTTGCAAAGGCCAAAGGGTTTTAAGTGAAACAACTGCACACTTGGATTTTAGCCTGGAACAGAACATCGCAACTGTCATTTGGAAACTATGGGAGATGGTTCAGACACTGAGCTGAGCCTGTTAAGATTGGTCATGTAAAAGATGAAGAAGAAGCTGTGAGTGGAAACCCTTATGGAGGGGTTTTGATCTGTTTTGTTTGTTGGGTCTTGGAATACGGACAAACCCATTAAAATGAGACCATAAAACAAGCCACTGGTTTTGGTATATGTGCAAGTTTGGCAAGACCCAAAGCAGAGAGCAACAAGATTTAAAGCAAGTATCCTTCTGAAATTATAGTTTCGAACAGGGAGCTCCATGCCAATCGATGGGAGTCTGCTTTTGTTATGGTCACAAAAATCGTGAGTCTGACTCATGCTATTACAGTGATGCACAATGTTGTCAAGGTAATGGATTTGGCATATACAGAAAGGGTGTAAAAGGCAAGGAGGTGTTCTGCAGTCCTCCAGGAACAGGCTTCATATTAAGGATTTTTTTCTTTATGGCTGAGATAGAGAATACTCAATTTTTGTCGTAGAAGTGAAAGTTTTATGCCCTGGCCTATTGCTGCTGTTGTGCACATCACCCATGGGAATGCTGTTCTTTCCCATACCTAGCAGGGTTTGTGAACTTCTGCTGCCTTGCCTCCTCGTGCTGGTACCTAAGAAGCTTCCCTCCACAGGCCTTAAATGGAAATTAAAAAGGGGGAGAGAGTAGAGATATCATGCATATTTCAGTTCCTTAGGAAAAGAGCTTGGCTGTAAAGGACTTGTTGGGCTGAATTCTGAAGAGGCTGAAGTAAGAAGTAAGCCTCTAAGGACCATGTTTACAATCTATCAAGGCCTTTCTTTCCTTTCTTTTTCTTTTCTTTCTTTTTTTTCTTTTTTAATAGTAGCAACAACATTTGAAAGCACTGTTTAAAGACAAGCTTGAAAAAGATCAACCTAAAAGGCTAAAGAGGTGGGCTTTCTGTTATCAAAACTTTGCAATCCAGTCAGACTACTTAATTGTAGTTTGATAAAGAGAGAAACTGATAGGAGAAGGCAAAGAAAAAAAAAAGAAGAAAAAGAAAGCCACTACCTGTTAAAAATTATCAAGATGAGGGATTGCTGTCTGCAAAGCTTCTTAAGGCAAATCTTTCACTGTATAACTCCTTGTCTTTCTTTCACTAACTTAAATGAAATCAGAAATTGACAGTAAAAGCAAAATGTCTGCACTGAGATAATCTGATTTATAAGGACCAATAAGGCAAAGGACGTGTTAAGTATTTGAATAATAGAACTGAAGACTTGTCTGGAGAAGTGAATGCTTTGTGGGAGCGCAATGCGAGAGCAGAGTCGGGGGCTCAGAGGAACAGCAGTGAGTAATATGTATTAATTAATATGTATGCAAAAGTCAGTTCAGGTTGAGGCTGGGAGTAGAGCTGTCCAGACAACCAGTTTTGCCTACTCTGTAGCCTTTTTTTTTTTCTCTCCTAAAAGAGACAAAGAATGGCAAGGGATGCGAAACCCAGGGAAAGAGAGGAGAGAATCCATCCAGAGGTTTGGAAAAGGAATGTTGTCAGTTTTGGAGACTAAGATATATTGACAGGAATTGCCAACAGGAAGTGGCCTGTTTATCTGAACTCAGCATGTATTCCTCTTCTGAGGGTTCTAATCCAAACCCCAGCAAAGCTGGTGGGAAAGCTTCCGCTGATTTCTAGTTTTTTGGATCAGGCCTTTGGTGGGAGAAATCTGGAATCGTGCTTTGATACAAGACAGGAAAGGAAGGGTGAGGAAAGCACTTACACCTGTGTTTTACTGCAAGCTTACAGTTAATTATCATGAGCATCATGGCTGAGTGTTTATGAAACTTCCTTGAACAAAGTCTAAGGTAATGTTTGTATTTATGTGGTACCAACAGCATGCACACAGGTTCTCCGGTAGCCTCTGGTTTCGCCTGAGATGTGAGCTAGCCGGGGCTGGCATTTGATGGAGATTTATCTTGTGAGGTGCGCTTTCTGCAGCTCAAAGTGGACGAATTAACTTACAGTTTGAAATGTCAACCTTTTCCATGAGTGTTTAGGATTCACAAGCACTTTTATATTGCAAAGCCATTTTGGGGGGGTTTGTGTTACATTTTGGCAGCAGAGACGTAGCCACTTCAATCCAACAGCCATTGTGCCTGTTGGCAGTGAGGCTCTGGAACAGTTACTGCTCTCTAAGGAATAGTCAAACAACCACTGCTAAAACAGAGTTTACAAATGGGATAATACAGCGTGGTAGCCTGTGGTAGCTAGCAAATAGCCTAGATGATTCAGTAGGTCACCTTCAGCCCTACTTTATCCTTTCTTGTGTGTTAGGAAATCTCGGAGTCAATTTAGAGTGTCCTGAACTGTGTTAGCAGTGACAGTATTTTACCTTCCAAGTCACAACACACAATGAAGTTGGATTATACATGTAACGATTCACTGAGGGTAAAAAACTGCTGCTTAAAAAAATATGGTGGTGGACATTTAATCATCATAATCTAACTGTAAGATATAGCAGTAATCCTTTTGTTTCAGTAAATTAAATGCCAACGGGAAAAGCAAAAGGAAGTGAGGCTGAGGCACGATGAGAAACATGGCACAGTACATTAAAAACCAGCTATGGAGAAAGGTGATTCATTAAATTAAATGCCAACTTTGAAAGAAAGAATGTAGCAACCTATTACTATGAAACAAAAAGGAGCTTATATGTGGTCCTTTGCCCTCCCATATTCTGTTGTTTCTTTTCTGTTAGGGAATACAGAGATCTGACAGCAGTGATGGAAAAGTTCATGAGGGGCAAACTTTGAATTGTTTGGACAGCGTCAGCGTTTGTCAGCTTAAGTAAAGATATTAAAAGTCAGCACACTATTTTTAGAGGTAAAAGTTTGATGTTCAGGAATCACTCTGAGCTCAAAGTTTAACCAGTGATGCCAAGTCTCAGGTATGTTGCTAATTAGCTTTGCAGAGCTGCAGGGACCCACTAAGATTTACAGCAGTTGTAGAAAGCTACAGATTTTATATGACGCTTTTTTGACTTTAATGTTACTTGTGCAGACAGTCTATTTCTGTTTACCTCAAGACTTGAAATTTTAGGTAAAAATAGTTTCTCTAGCCAAAAAATAAGTAAATCCTTAGGCTTTTTACTTGTGTTGGAGTGTCAACTTCAAAATGTACTTCCTAAGATAAGTGATGGTGCACCATAACAGGCCAGAAACGCAACAGATACAAATCGGCATAGTTCAGCTGAAGCCGGGGAAATGATGTTGATGTGTGTTCCTTTTGGTTGTCATATTGAGCTAATCAACGTAACATTTTACCGCTAGCTGAGATTCTGGCCCAACGTCACAGTTTCCAAACAATACTGGACTGAATTCAGAGTTTTAAATACAGTGCTTTATTATATGTATGTATGCATAAACACCCAACTTTAAAGAGCTTTTCTTATGAATCTGTTGTGAGGGAGTGAAATGTAATTCTTGTCCTGGGCAGCTAGGTAGAAACTACTGATTTAAATGCTAGCAAATATGGGGAGTCTCGCAGAGAAAACAAATATCCTGTGGAAAGATATTTTTTTTTCTTTGTTTCTTGAGTCTGTTTTCCCTATCTTGGATGCCTTTATTTCATCACCTTTACTATTACTATATTTGACATATAGTCATAGGCTTTCCAAGGCAATGGAATATTAAATTCATGGTCATGAGCTTTTTCCTGATTCATCCTGGGTTTGTAGAGCATCACAATGAGTCTTTCCTGGCTCTTAGCTAGAAGAGACTGTGGGAATGGCCAAGGGGAAGGGGAAAAAAAGTCTCCCTTCTTTGTTGCCAGCAGACAGGCCTTTCCTTTCTGCCACTGGGAGGAGCTTGAAAACAAGAGAACCCACATCTTCCTCCTTCAGAGCAGAAAGTTGCAACTCCCTGACTGGAAAGACTATAGTTGACATCTGTATTAATTTTCCTGCTGATATGTGGGAATAAGTGGTGTCACCTTTTGGGATGTCAGTGAATATAATTTTTTGGCTTGAATACTGTGATTATTGGGGTATTGTGCTTTTGTTTCCCCTTTCCAGCCTTGCAAACTGCCTAGGGATGTTGGACATTTGTCTAAGTGTGCCATTTAAAATGGGCTGGTTGTCACTTTGTGCAGTCCCAGCCCTGTTACAGCTCCTGGGCTGGGATGTAGCTGTAATCCTGTAGCCCTGCTTTTGTTCAGGGGTTTCCAGAACAGGTTTGTGCCCCCTCAGCATGCCCTAAAAGCCTCAGGGATAGAGGGGGTGTTGAACGATTTTTAAATTTTTTTAAATTATTATTACCTGATCTTTTTTCCTGTCTTTAGTTAAATAAGCTGGGCAGCTATAAGCAGGTTGTAGAAAAATGGGTATTCTCAAACAGGGTGAATTTCTGTTCTCAGATGGAGTCCTGCAGTCTGGGAGCTCAAGGGCAGAGGCTCCATCCATAACAGGAGTGCAGGAAGAGCCATGCTTATCAAAGCAGGAGTGATGCTGGAAGTGACTGTAGTCCTGCTGTGCTAACATTTCTGTTTCTGGATGCACAAAAAAAAAAGCCAAATTGCAGTAAGTGAATGAATCCAGACCCTTTTTGGTGCACAGGGGAAACACTAGCTTTCCCTCCCTGTGAGATAAACCCATGCTGATTATTTAAGACCTGCCTGTAAGGTCTGAAGTTTTGATGGCTGCCTTGGAGACAAATGCACATGCATACAAGGCAGTGTAATGACTGGTATTCATGATGTGGAACACAACAGGATAAAATATCAGTGCAGTCACTTCGATGTTCAGTACAGTAACAGGGCAGCACTATAGGGATATGATCCCACAAAATGAAGGTTTAGAAATGACAGTAAGGGTTTCTGCCTGATGCTACAAATTAACAATAAACCTCAGGGGCACGGTGTAATTATTTACTTTACTAAATAACACAGAGGAACTATGGTTTAATTACAGTAGTTTAGCTATGCAATAGAATTGCAGAGACTATAGCTTCAGTGCGTTGCATTAATGAGCCTTGCTAACGGTTACTTCTAATATTGGATAATGTTTCTTTTGTTTTAAATCATCCTTTTTAAATGAGATCCATGCAGATGAGAAGGAACCTTTCCAGAGTATCACAATGGATTGTTTTTGTTTCCAAAAGACACAACGCAACAAGGCACTTGATATTACAATTATACTCAGTAAAGCCAGATGCATTTGGCACTGCTCTTGTGTCATTGACATCCCTTTTGTGCTAGCTTTTGATGAAATTTAAGCAAAAAAGGATGTAACTGGGCATCATCAGATGGCAACAGTCTGTATTTCTCAATCCTATCATCAATCCAATCAACTCCTTTCATTTAAAGAAGATTGGAGAGGAGAATAATGCACATTAAGTAATAGCTTTTTCCGAACATTTAGGGCATACTAATTAATAAATAGTTCATTACAACTTTAAAGACCGATTTTATTTTTATTGAAGTCAATGGCCCACCTCCCTCAACTGAACAAGAATAGTGTTAGCCATTGCAGTGTAGTCTCCCAGAAAATGGATCCTTCCCCTGTTTTTACTAATCCCTCCTCTTTTCTAGCCTTTTCTCTAGCTCGTCTATCCTGCCTGCTCTCGGATGATCTTTCTCCCCACAATGACAAGCCTGCAGACGCTTCTGTGGGTGCTGGTATCCCACTGACAGTCCAGGAAAGTCCCATGTCAGATAAAGACAATTTTATACTCTGTGGTGGAAGATGCCATACGACCATTTGCATTGCTGTACCCAGCTGGTTTGAACTGGGAGCCGTCTTTTTACTGGCCATGATCAAAGTTGTGGTTACAGCTTGCTGAGGGAGGCTCAGCAAATTGTTTTGTGGAAATGAGAGCGAAGTCTTTCCAACTCCAGAAATTAGTCATTACTCTTTAATTAAATTCCTCTAAATTGTAGACCTAAGTAGTATCTTGGGGCAACCAGTTCCTCAAATGAACTCTACAACAAATTAAGATTGAACTGTGTACAAATAAAAATATTTCTAAAATACTGTTGCTCTTAAGTTCATGTCCCATGGTTTCTTTTGTTATGAGAGGAAGGAATCTGGTTTTCTATTCATCTGTTCGGTGCTGTTCCTCATTTTGTGTAGTTGTGTCCCATTCTCTCTTTTTCATACCCTCATCAAACTTTTAAGCTATGACAATATAAAGCATGAATAGTGTGTGACTGGAGCAGGAGACTGCATGTCAAGAGCTGTTACCAGTTGGGCAGGAGCTGGCAGTGATGGACATCTGCATTTCTCGATCGAGTTGGCTGCCTGGGAGATGTGAAGAGTGAAGACTGGTCCTTGTCTTTATTTTAAAGATCTTTTTTTTATATTGTTTTTTTTAGGCTTTTCACTTACTCTCAGAGGAAGAATTTATTTGCCTTTCTTATAGGTGTTACTTTAAGCTGGACTGGAGGAGCCTTTGGAAGAGAGAAGGGGATTCTAGATAGGGCCGGCAATTCACACCTGACAGTCTGTTCATTTCATTTTATTATGGGTGCTGATCTAAGCTGTGCATCTCAGCTATGCGTGGTAAATTCATAGTTAGGCAAAATGTGCTTTCTTTTTCCTCCTTTATACCTCTAAAGGGATCGAATGCTTTTCACAGACAAGCTGATAAAATACTTGAAGTGCTTTGTGTTGAGCAAGGTCATATTAACATGGAAATCTAGGTTGTTCACTGATACAGCTGTCCAGGCTTAGTTAAGTTTCATGTATTGGGAGCTGGTAATTCTTCAAACTGTCAATATTGGGGGTGGATGAGTGACTGAAACAGATATATTAATGTCTGGCAGTTGGAGTACTGTAGCCTGTGGTTATACAGACTAGGTTAGCATCTTGCCAAGATTCAGAAAATAAATGGCCTAAGTGGTAAAAAGGGGAATGCTGTGTACACCAGGAAAAGCTCTGGTGTGTCTTCTCAGGAGGAAAAGGAAAGAAAAGTCTGGTTTAGTGCTAATTTTTGCTGACAGGGGTAAAAATAAGACTGTAATATTTAGAGACACAAGGGAAGTGGGCATTTTCTTCTCAGAAATATGGCTGGAAGTCCTCATGTTCTGGTCCAATTGTGGTTTGGGTAATCACATTTTATAGATCAAAATTTCCATTGTTGTTTCAATTATCCAGAGCAATTGATTGTTCAAGGTTATGAAGTTAACTTTAATTTCAAAATGCAAGTGAATGACACAAAATAACTTTGTGTTCTTGCTATTGTGGCTGTGAAATCTGGCATGGAAAGAGCACGGCAGGCACTTGGGAACTGCTGTGGTATACTGGAAGCTAGAGAGAAGGACGAAGTTCTCTAGTCCCATTACCTATTTCTATTTGTTCACTGAAAAAAGTGAATTTTTATGTTAACCAAAACTAGTTATATGTTTATACCATTTAGGCTAAAAATAAGGAAAAACATTTGATCCATATTTTCTCTAGACCTTGAAAAAATAGATGTGTTGGGATTTTTTTTTTTTTTTTTTTTTTAAATAGCCTTGTTTTGAATTTTTATTTTCTTTTAGAATTTTCTTACTGTGGCTTTCAAAGGTGCAGGCTCTGACCTGCCAAGAATGAGATCAAATTTTTAATTTTGCTTGATCTCATCTGAAGAAATACTGCAACTTTTTTATTTCTCAGGTTCAGTCACATTCAATTCCTTGCACAGCTGTATATATTAGGGATATTTACAGGTCTACAAGTCTTATTTTCAGAGAACCAAGTCTAGGAGCTGTCTAGGTAAGACAACAGGGGCACAACAGTAAACCAAGTGCTGGTATTTCTGTCAGGTTTGCCTGAAGAAATGCCAAGGGTTGTGTACAAGGAAACATTCTGCAGGCGGGAGGGACATCTGAATTCACTGTAGCTCAGGAGCAAATACAAGCACCAGCAGGACTGAAAATGCAAATACCATCCAAACAAGTCTAAAGAAAACTGCAGCAGAAGTGGTTAAACCAGCCTGTTTGTCACCAGGATCCCACGGTATGCCCCATTCATTTCCCATTCTTGTGACCAGCACACTGTACCTTCAGAGTTGCAGAGCTGATGATCCATAAAATGTATAAATATAATAAACTCAGACAGCAGCAGCAGAGTTAGAGAAGCCTCGTGCCACAATATTCTGCTTCCCACTGTTAAAGATGTGTAGCCAGAGCATTGTTGATCTGCCTGGTACAATCAAAGATGTTTGCATGCTGCACTGAACATATGCTCTAGGTACTCTCCACAGGGGCTGGCAGATTGCTTCCTCTGTGCAATCATTTGTGGTGCTGCTGCTGCTATTCTCCTGCCCAAATGCAGGTCTGAAACCGACACAATAGTTTTCAGTTCTGATTTAAGTATTCCTGATGCTGGGACTCTGAGGACTGCAGTTTGAAAAGGTACTATTTCTGGGCCAGCCCTAAAAAGCAGAAATACCCAGAGATTTGGGGACTTGCATTTTGCAAGTTTTGTGGATTTTTTTCATTATTTTGGGCTAGAATTTTAGCAGTATAGCTTACCAGCTCTTTGAATAAAAACTCAAACCTAGCTCTGGTTTGACTTTAAATCCGAGTTCTCCCTTAAAACTGATTTTGGTGCTGAAGAAAACCCTCTTTATTTAGCTTCTCTATGTGTGATATACGAGCAGCTCATGAAGTGTACTCTTTGATAACAGCTTGATGAAAAATTTTGCCTTATGAAAATAGTGTCATGAACACAGTGTGCCATTTTGCCTTTATTAGATGTATGTGGGCTGTTCAGATCTGCAACATGCACTCTCTGATCCCAGCAGGTCTCGGAGGTCCCGTGTTGTAGGATGTTGGGCCCAGAGGGCGGAAGGAAAGAAGGAGTTAGAAGAAATTGTGGTGCTGTGTCTGTTCCATTCCTAGCTGCTATATTGTACAGCAGAACAACAAACTTTACCTTTACAGTCCTGAGTTGTTAATCCACTTTCTGTATTGACAATCCCTCTTTCCTTCCAGCAGAAACAACTCAACATTTTACTATACATTTTTTTTTCCCCCTTCTTTTTTTCCAGAGGCCATATGGGCATTTTGGCTTTGAGTTGAAGCACAGGACACTATGGTGCAAACAAGCAAACTTTGCATATGGGCTGCTGCTTTGTTACAGCAGCTAATGTCTGTTCAACTGTGAGCAGAAATCTGTTTAAAGAGGATATGAGCTAGCAATACAGCTGGTTAGGCAAAAGTTTCAACTTTAGAAAATTCTTGAGAAACTTCCTAAGAAGAAGAATGGAGTAGGTGCCAGAAGAACAAAAGAATGATCCTAACTGACATGGTGTTATATTAGGATAAAATCACTCTCTGGATTCCTTCAGGCAATGATGGATGGGATGTGTACACAATATTGATCACTGCATGTTTTATTTCCTTAGCCTCTCTGTTACCTACCAGGAGGGTGTACTACCGGGTTCTTAAGCAGTTTCTACGTGTCTGTGAGAGGCCCAAATTTCACCTACGCTGAGACTCTTCTCCACTATTTGGCAGCGTGAAAGGATCTCTGTATGGCTCAGAATCAACCCCAAGGTCTTTGTTACGCTCCTTTTCCTTTCCTATCCGCCATCAAGACAAAATCAGAATGTGTTTTTCTTTTGTCAAATGTCAGTATCTGGTGGACTCCTGGGGACAGTCTCCTATCCCTGCTTACTGGAAATGGTAAGGGAGCTTCAAAGGCGCAGAGCCATTGGACAGGTAGGCATGTTAGGGGATGCTGCATCCCACCTGGATGAAATGGATTAGAAGTGGGAGTTGAAATCAGGTGAAACGGCAAGAAGCCAAGACCTCAGTTTCACTCTCAAACATCCCTCTTATCTTATTCTGAAAATTTATTCTGAGTTTTTTTTCAGGTAGTTTTTTTGTCTTTTGAAAAATTATTTGTATTTTCATATTCCATTGGGAGGCCTAACCAGTAATGATCCCAAAGATCACCAGAGATTGTTTCTGCTGGAAACAAGAACTAGTTCTCCTAATAAAGTGTGTTTAGAGGTTGATTTTCTAGGCTGTGGGTCAGTTCCTTTTAAAACAGACACTTCTCTGTCTTCTGGGAGTGGGATACAGGGGACTATAGGATATCTTTTAACCCATACCATTGGAATATATTGTAAATACCGTAGGGAGTGAAGAGCAAATTCTTGGGTACTTTGCTGTGAGCACCACAGAAAAACAAATCCAGAATGTGCCAAATCTACCTGCTTTGCCATTTCTGCTTTGGCCACCTCTAGACACGGCAGTGCTGCTCATCATGTGATGCTGAAATAATCTATTGAATTTTAAACAAATCCAGAACTTAGAATTGTGTCTGTTGTTCAAGCGAAAGCCACAATTATCTCCTCTATTAAATATGCTAATGAAGCCAAAATGGGGTTGAGTGGGGGACAAAGCCATTGTTTGATTTTAATGAAACATGTTTTCTTTTTGCATTTTATTTTAATGAGAGATGTCCTATTAAGCTTAATACAGTCAAAATTCTGATAAAAGCCCTTATCAAAAACCATGCCATAGGAAAATAAATTAATTTAATTGTGGCAGCTAAAGAAAATGGATCATTTTCTTGGGTTGGAAGTGAAAGAGAATATGATCTAATAACACCACACTTATTAGCATTTCTGATATGTAAATTAAAAAGCATTAAGTGAATAGCAAGATGATCCATAACTTCCCTAGACAGACTAATAAATGCGAGCCAGTTTTTTCTTTTTTACACAGAATACTGATATAATTAGAAGACTGTTCACATTTTTTTTTTTAGCTGCGTGAAATGAACAAGCCACAGGAGACTAGTTCGTCATAATAATTAAAGTTCGGGAATAGTTTTATATTACCATAAGTGAGATCCATAAGTGAGATTTGATAGATAACTTTTTAATTTACTGTAAATAGCTGCTGCTTCTTTTTTTAAAAAAAAATTTAACAGAAATATGTCTCAACTTTGGGCGATGGTTCTGTTTGTTTCAGATGCTCCATAGTCTGTTATTTGCCAAGGGCATACATTAAATATCTTCCTAATGCGAGTAGCATATGGGTTACCACTTCACAACAGCAAACAGACACAACAATTTCTCTCTCATGCAGAGTACACACTGAGCATGATCATTGGATATTGCTGAATTTCAGAATTTTTTTAAATTCCAAATGCATTCTTCACAATAAAAGTTTATGAAGTGTTGAGTACAAATTAATGACAAGAAAATGATGTCTGGGCTAGGCATGCTTTGTACTCTTTGGAATTTAGTAACATTTACCATTCCTGTTGTTTTGGTGTGGCTGGCATGATTTGCATAGCGCAGTAGGCAATAATGACCGTGTGGCACGATGAGACCATGTGTCAGACACAGCCGTTCCTCGCTTGGGTGTTGGGGCTGGCTCCATTACGACACCCGCTGAGCAACAGCCAGCAGAGGAGCCTGTGAAGCTCTTGGGGAGAACGTGGTAATGAGTGACAGAGGAAATTACAGTAAGGCTTTCTGTTTCAAAATGTTACTGTTTTGGGGCATTGTGAAACAAACAAGTTGGTAGTTTTGATTTGGTCACTGCAATGAAAAATCCTTTGGATGACTCTCATGGTTGTCCCTTTTGGGAAGGGGCAGGGTCTGCTCCCCAAATCCTCTGGCATGTATGGAGGCAGGGGAACTGTGCTGTCCCTTTGCCCCCTCCCCTCCACTGACTTTGATTTCAGAATATGCCTTGAGCTGCAAGTCCAAGGAAATGTATGACTCGTGTCCCAAACTCCATGTAAAAAACATGCCAAAAAGGGAGTATCCCTGAGATAGGAAACCTTTACTAGCTTGAACTTGAACTGGGTCCTTTAGTAGCTGTTAGGGTCTCTGAAAACCCCACCCCAAGTATCCAGCATCCCCACAGCCTGCGAGACTGTGTGATCCTTCTGGCTGGTGCACGGCCCGCTCTGAAAGTGAAAGTATCTTTGTGCAGTGCCCATAGGAGCAATGGAGGCAAGATTGCTCTTCCACTCTAAAATATGTTGCTTTCTGCACCCCTCATTCTTAAACCTATCTTCACTCATGTCCTTTTGGCATATTCAGTCCTGTCTTGCCATATTCAGTCCTAAATCCCTTCTTGATATATTTGCAGGCTTACTTAAGTTGTTCCTGCGTGGATGATTTAAGGCCAGCAAATAACTTTTTCCCAGAGTGTGTAAGTGTCTTCTTCAATAAATAAAAACCAAATCTCACATCAGTGGGCACCTTGGGACTTGTGTAACAATTCCACTCCTGTTTAGTTCAGGTGGCAGGGAAGCACAGTCCAATTGTGTTGTATGTCGCGGAGGCCTGCCATTTCAATGCAGGACTGATTTTCCACTTTACTTATAATGGACAATAGGACATCACTGTGTTGGGAGGGAAAAAACAAGAAGCCATTGTAATCTGCTTTAGCTCGTGGCTATTTTGCTCTATATAGGTCTCCAGCAGAGTTTAAGTAACTTTAGTTATGTAGTGCAAGTAGTGCAAGAACACAAACCTAGAGTTAAAAGGATTCTTCCACAGTCATTCAGAGCAGTTATGGGTGCTGTGAAACCGTAACTATTGTCTATTCCTAAACATTGACATTCGATTTATTTTGGCTTTCAATCATCATTTAAAAAATATATATTTGTGTCAGGAATCCTGTTTCCTCAGTAATGCCCAGGGACATACATCCGGAAGCATGCGTTACAGACTATAGAAATGGAAGCGGAGCGCAATCTTTCTTTGTGACAGTCGCAACGCTTTCTAGACGTGAGCTAGTGAACAGCCGTTCTCTAGGAGCTGTATCTCAATAGCGTCTTTTAGCCCTGTTGTGGAATGGAGAGCAAAGAATAGCCTAGATGGACCGTAAATAAGAGACGTGCGTTAGTATTGCTTAGGAAACGAGCATCTGGAGAAAAGGGTAAATTCAGGAGTCAAAGAAAATATTACTGGCAAACAGAAACTTTATCTGAATGTATTGATTTATCTGTAGATCATAAATAAGCTGGCAGTTTTGATCTCTCCAAGCACTTTAAACTTGTCATGATTACTTTTTCCTAAGTCCCAGAAGAGGAGTTAAGAATTGGTCTGGGTTAAAACTATAGGGAGAAGTTGAAATGATCTGGATTAAATTCCTGGATCTATTGCGGACTTCAGTGCTGCGCCAAGTACATCACTAAATCACTGCATTTTGCCTTGATTCTCCATCTTTACAATCACAGTAAGAGGCCTTCCCTGCGATAAAGGGCTGGCGTGACAGGGACTGAAGCCATGCTTGCTAGGGTGACAGGAACTCATTGACATAAACATTAAGAAAAATCTCACAAGTTGACTTAATAATGCCTGTCCTCAGTGAGGTAAAGGCAGGAACTCAAGCAAATATTTGTGGTGAAGTCCCCTCCACATACTGCAATGGTATTTGTGTTTAAATTCTGTCAATGTTACAGCCCTTGCTATAAAAACAGCTGTAAAATTTTGCTTTACGTTAAAACTCCTCATAGAAAGCTGCCTCTTGGGAGGCAGTAGACCTGGGTTTCGGTTCTCAACTTCAAGAAGAGATGAAGCAACGAGATGGGGTAATAGCCCTTGCTGTCTTCCAGGTTGCTTTCTAGGTGTACGTAACCACTGTGCTTCACAGGAATGAAACTTGTGGTGGTGCAGAGCTGCTGCTGGGGCCTCACCCTGATCTTTCTCTGGATGGGACCTAATGATGGAGGGGAAAAGAATCTGCACCCTCCCAACTGTACAGAAACAGCTGTCTGTGTGAGGACTTGGGGACTGAACCTTTGAGAGAGCACAAGGGTTTCTGTACGCTCCACAGGGCCAGGTTTTCTAAGGAGACTCAGCACAGTTGTATTATAGGTTCAGATTTTTCAAAGGAAAAATCACCATGCTGAGTGATTTGCCCCGCCAGCCCCGAAAGCCCAGTTCTGCTAATGAGTGCCAGGCTCAGTTTCCTGCTGGACCTAATATTACTATTAATGCTGCTGCTCCATAATTCAGAGGAGGATTGTGAGATTAAATTTATTCTTTTCATAAAGACTTGGAAGTTTTGTGGTGCCAGGTGTTCCACAATCATAGTTGACGGGATTAAGAATATACTTTATTGATAAGGAAGTATTCTGGGAGGGTAACAATTTACTTCAGAGCTCCCATACAAACTAGCCTTAATTTTTGTCTGCCATCTTGAGGCACACTAGGGAGGAGAGTAAATTCCCACAGTCAGACTGGAAAGAGCATTCCTATTATGCTGATTTAGTACCACTTCCGATTAGTCCCAGCCTCTCATCAGCTATACTCAGATGATAATTTATGTTTTAATGGGCAGAGCACTTTACAGCCCACAGGGTTCTAAACCAAACCAGAATTTATGTCCTGCACCTCTGAAATACCATATATTTATTTCCCTGGCACTCGGGGGTGGTGGAGTTGAATCTGTAAAGAGCCCTGCTCTGTCCCTGTGCTTTGCTGGGAGGGGGCCTCAAATATGGTTTTTGTTTGAAACCAGAGACCAGCGGCGGCAGACGCAAGAGAAAGCAATTTAGTCCTGTAACGAGGATAGAGGAGGACTCATGGAAGGGAACGCTGTCATAGGATGGTTATCTGTTTTTACCTCACCTTACCGTAAATTTATTCTTTCCTAAAAGTACAGCCTTGTGGCTTTCCTGCCAGAGGGCAGTGAATTGCTGCCTGCAGCTGGGTGGGAAGGGGACCCTCCTGGCAGCAGCATGCTCAGGACGGGCTGCGAGCCGGGGTGCAGGGCGCTGTGCTGCTGCTCTCTGCTCGTGCTTGCCCTTTGCTTTTGCGTTGTAAGGGGACCTGGGATGATTTTCGCAGCACAGGAGCGACAAAAGTAGCAGAAAGGCTTTTTAAAGAAATGGGAGTATTATGTATATCTAAAGCTATTTATATTCATGCAGGCCAAAATCCCACAAGAGGCAGAGGGAATGGGAGAAGGCACTGTGCAGTGCCAAAGCAGTGTGAGAGTGTTGAGGGAGGAGGAAGGTGATGAAGCCTGCTAGATCTCCTGGTTTTTCAGGCCTGTAGCATGCCAGCCCTCCCCATGATGTTGATTTAGGGCAGGCAACCAACATTTGGGGCTGGGCTGGGAATTGTTGCAATTCTCAGAGCACATTTAGGCATTGATTTCTCTTTCCACCTGCTTTAGGGCTCAGCACACCCTGATGGTGGAGATGGGGAAAAGCTAGCCATGTGCCTTGCCTTGGTCTTTGACTCTGCCAGCTCGCTTCTCTCTGTCCTGAAGGGAACATAAAAGTTAATTTTCTTGACTATCTGAAAAGTTGGAGAGGTTTTCCCTTTCCTACTAGCAAAGAGGTGTTTGGAGGATTCCCATTTTTAGTGCTGAAATGATCACTGTTGCTTGGAGCAGAGTGAAGGTGAAGCTCTTGCGGACTGATGCTATCAGGAAGGACAGTCTGATGATGATTGCAGTGATACCAGTCCTCGACTACTTGTGATGTGTGTCGGTCAGAACTTGGAGCTCTGCAGTTGAAATTGTTTCTGAATTATCTGCAGGCCTCTGTTTCCTGAATCTCCAATTCTAACAAGTCTCAATTAAAACTTCGCACTCAGGCTATCTGACCATTAACTGCTTTCAGTAAATCTTCTTCTGCTAGTTTCCAACCAGTAAACTCCACAGGGTATTGAATTTAAATGTGGCAGACAAATTTCTTTGCTGTAGGTGTGGGCTGGGATTCTTTTATATAACTTATAAAGATAAGTTATATAAAATCAACTGTGGCAAGTTTGTTCCATTTTATTAGACGCAGAAACTTTTCCCACCATTTGAAATGCTGTCAGGCATTTAGTGACAAGAAATGTGTTTGTGTGTGGCTACACAAAATAATTACTGTTTGTAGTGCAGAAGACTGGTTTCATCTAAAAGAATACACAGGATTTTTTCTTAAAAACATATTACAGCTAAAAAATAGATGAAATTTAAGAAGTTGGAAAGAAAAATAAAAAAAACAACCCAAAACAGAAAAAGAAGTCACAAAGGAGAAAGAGAACTATGATGGTAAAAAAAAAAAAGATATATTGTTGGAATTGGTATTTACAGCAGACAGTGCTTCCAAACCCTTGGAGAGGTGTGGAATTATAAATGACAGGTGCTGTAGAAACAAAAAAATAGTCCCTACTGCTAGGCTTTTGTGAACATGGTGTGAGGCAGAATGCAAGGAGGGGACAATGCAGGCACATGGGAAGAGGAAAGGTGTAGGGTTGCTAGGAAAGCAGAAATTACAGCTTGCCACTGATGAATATCAGCAGGGGCTGAATTGCAGTCATCACAACTTGAACTTTTCAGAAGCTTTGCAGAAAAACTGGGATCTTGTTCTTGCTTAAAATGAAGAAGTGCTGATGCTCAAAGTAAGAGGTGTTGGAAAGGCAGACCAAAGCTTTGACAGACTGGACTAATTCGTCAAATCTGAATTTGGTTCTGTCTCTAAGTGGCATCATACATGTGCTGGGATGCATAGCAGAAAACAAAAGTTACACCTTGTTAGAGGCCCTTCTGTTACCCTGAGGACTGGTTGGAGTATCCCAGCTCCTCATGGTCTACTACCAATTGGCAATCATGTGTAACCAGTTTTTTTTATTTGTCTGCCTTGGGAGTGCCTGCTATTTTACCAGGCTGCAGGCAGGCCGCTGGCCCTGCCAATGAGATTGACAGTGCTCTGTCACAGTAATTCCAGTGTTGTAGAGGATGTTGACTAGTTCTCCCTCACAGACAGGACATCTCCTGTCTTGAGAGATGCTTTTATTAGGAGGTATGGTTATCACTGCCTTGTTAAAGGCATTTCAGCCACTGAACATCCCATTACTGTTAGCAGCTCTATTTAAAACTCAGTAGTTTTGTAGATATATTTTTAACAAGTGTGCAAACATTTTTCTGGCTTTGCCCAGACACATCCCCAGTGTTTGCTGGTAGCGAGGTTTAAATCATATAAGCCCACTAAACAGGTCTTTCTTTGATTGAATAGCTGCCAGCCTCTTGTGAACCTCCTAACAACATTGTTCTTGAATGCTGACTTGGTAAGGGAGCTTCAGTAAAGGTAAGGTTCACATAGTGTGATACTTCTCAGAGTCAGGATTTTTTGCATCCCAGCAGAAAACCAGGCAGCTGCTCTGTGTTTTGCTGGCTCAAAGGCATGGATCAATTGCCTATGGCTTGGTGTGCAACCATGTCACATTCATATGGATATGGGATGCAGGGGAAGGAGTCAATTGAAAGCTTGTGGCTAGTTTGCTGTATTTTTTCTGCAGAGAAAATTTGGGAGATTGTTTGTGCATAAATAATTGTTAAACCGATCATTAGCACATAGACCTCCCCAGCTAAAACACTGGAGTGCATGATTCATCCTTCCCTCCCCCTGCACCTGACAACTGCAGCTGGGCTCAAGCAGCCATTTGCTCTGGGGTGAAGGGAGGATACTATCTCCAGTCACCAAAGACTCAGGATAATAGCGACTGACCAACACAAGGAATTAATGAACTTGGCTTTTTTCTAGGAGCTCTTATCCTCGTATCTTCTTCCCAGCAAGTCCTGTCTACCTTCAGAGCTGTGCTGGCTTGATATTACCTCTGTTTTCCTGAAGGAATGCTGCTTTGGTCTCGCTGTTGATGAGCTTTGGGTTGCTCATTAGACTCCTCTCTGGGGCTGGATGCTGAGGCTGACCTGTCCTGTCCTGTGTATGTTACTCTGCTCAACGTAGGTGATTTGAAACTGGAGTTAAAAGGAAGTTGAACCTTTCTTTCCTGACACAGGATCATGCCCTTTTAATATGAAAGCATTTTACATTTATTTAATCACTGCTGCCTGGAGGAATTTCTCTGAGCATTTAATACACGTTATTGTTGAGCAGCTGTTAAAGAGGTTTAATTCATTTATATTCATTTATGTTATATCACAACAGAACATCCACTTCCCTCTAAAATTACATTGTGCTGAGTACCGGAATTCTTTTCTTATAATGCTTGGTTGGAGGCTTATTCAGTCATACTGTGGTTACAGGTTTCATGATATTTGACAGTCATTGTTACTCCAGGTTTTAGCTGCTGCAGCATGGGACTGGAGATACCTGCTTCTTTTAAAGTATATTAGCTTATTTTAGCAATAGGCGTCTTTCCTTTCAGATCCTCCAGTTCTTTGCAAGAAACACTGCTTGTTTGTCACGTCAGCACTGTGTTAGCCTCGCTTTGTACGCTAGTATCTCATTTTCACAATTGCAAAAATTAGACTTTAGCTTTTGAACAGGTAGAAAATCTTTTTCTGCAGGAGATAATGGTGGCAGAATTGATACAGGTCTTCACTGAGATCAGCGCAGGCTTGGCTGTTTGGAGGGGTGGCTGGCGGACCCAAATGCACACATGCTGATAGATAGGGTTCTTGGTAAGTAAAGTCAAAGCTACTCCATTTCCTTAGATGCAAGAGCCATTTAGTTCTCCATCCTTACATGAAGTCCAATGGCAGGAGCTGAATTAGCTGAAATTGTCAGTTGACTGCATGAAATGCTCCCATGTCAGAAAAATGACAAGACACCACGTCTTTTGCAGCCACAGAAAGAAAGGACTCTATAGTGCTTTCTAAATTTGAAAGAAACTATATTTCTTAACCATTTAATTTCCAAGTATCATAATTTCAATTGACTTTAATGGATATCTTTCTAATATTTGAAGAGATTTGCCTACTTTCTTCAACTGAACTTTTATAAACTGCATTACCATCAACATAAGGGACATTTAGTTATAAAACTAAGGATGCAGAAGGTAATTTCAATTAAGAGAAAAGATAAAAATTAGCAACTAGGAAGGCAACATCTGTTTTCTTCTGCAGGAAAGGGAATATATCCACTGGCATCAAAATGCCTATTTCAGTGAGAATGAGTCAGGTCTGAAGAAATTAACATTGTGTCAGGTGAATAGGGAAATTACTGTCTTTTCCAAAAAAGACTTGGTGACATCACTTGAAACTGGCAGATGGCAGGTTCAAAAGGAAAGGAAGTACTGCTTCGCCAGCTGCATTACCTGTGGAAGTCCTTGCCAGAGGATGTTGTAGGTGATGAAAGTTTCCGTGGGTTTGGAAAGGCAAGGGGCATCTTTACAGAAGAAAAATCCATTCAGTAATATGATGATGGTTTTTTTTCCACACCCTGCCCTCTGGAAGCTCCTTGCGGTGTAGGCTGCTGCTGGCTGGCTGAGGGCTTGGGGTATGTGTCGCTGCATGCTTGCCCTGTCCTGACACTCCCCCTTGGATATCCTTCCCCAGGGATCTTTGGGATCACAGTGAGGAGAGAGATGTGCCTGTGGTCTGACTTGACTCTTAACCGAAACAGTCACACCAGCACAAAACTGATGACAAAGACGGGCCTAAGGTAAAAGGAATAGTCCCTATTCTTTCCTCTGTACAGCACTGCCTGTTTCTTAATTTATTTTGAGATGGTGAAACGAGCTGGGACTGGGCAGGGATGTGACCTGCTGAACCCACAGTGTTTCTTGTTTTCAGTGCCTCCAGAAGGAAGGAGAAGTTCAGCAAATGGAGAGTCAGCTCCATGTGGGATGTTTTCTCCTCTCCCTCACCTCAGTCTAGCTGAGTACTGGTTATTTATAGTGTGCAGCTCACTGGCCTGCATGTGGCCATTTGGCTGCAGAATCAGGTCTTGTCCTTTAATATGTCCCTTAGCTAGAAGCCATCTGATAAACTGCTGACACAGGATTTGAATTTTCCTAAGGCAAAACCTCTATTTAATTCTAAAACAGAATTAGAGGCGGTGTAGGCATGCCTCGGTTAATCTAAATTCCTAGAAGGAAAGTTTAAACTTTTTTGGTACATTGTCATGGGAAGATGTAGGCTGCAAGCATCGAAATGGAAAGCATCAAAATGATCGCTTGCTTTAAAGCACTTAATGTGTAAAGTAGAAACAATGCACCTGAGTGAAGCTACTCATCTCCGTTCCTGCTTGCCCCCCTGCATAGCAGGCTACTACAGAGATAAGCAGGGATCGGCTTGCCTTTATTTTTGGTTACAGCACACTGCAATCACATCTTTCCTGTTTTCCAATGCACCCTCTATGGGGCCTTGCTCTTCCACCTGCCACCCAGGGAAACAGTCTGTCAAATCACACAACTGCCATGACTGTAACTTCAAGCTGCTCCACTTTCCCCATTAACCCTCCAGGTTACACCCTCTTTCAAAGCCTCACTGAATTTTCTTCTCTTCCCTGGGAGTTAAATCAGCAGATGATGTATTATCTACTGCAAGTTTTCATCTGCTTTTGCTTCCAGGATATCTTGGTCACTTAAGACTGAGTTAAGTAGAAGCAAAGGAGAAGGAAGAAGAGGAAGAGGAGGAGGAAGAAACAGATGGTCACTGGTGTTGCTGAACACTATCATCCATGAAAATCTCAAATTGGCAGCCACAAAGCGTGGCGCTGCCAGACTGCAGATGTACTGACAGGGGCTTCAGGCTTTCCGTTTACTGTGAAGCTGCACTTGCAACAGTAAAGCCTTAACACTAACCCACAGAGACCATATGCATCGTCCTCAGCAGTGAGAGAGCAGGCCAGAGAGGGCCTTTTTCTGCATGGCATTGCGTGCATGCTTCAGGAGATGATGTTCTGAAGTTTTTTGTGTCCTGTTGAAGAAAGGTTAAAACAAATTGAAGGTAGATGTAGTTTCTGTTCTTGCTCTGCTGCAGTTCCTACGGGATTTTGAGCAAGTCATGAGAGGCCCGATTCTGCAGCCCTTGCACCTTCTGGGAGCTGTGTTGGCATTGATTAGTTGGCCATCCATGGGAACATCAGGTAAGGGTGGCAATAGTGTGCTCTTTTCCCTCGATTCTCTGGAGTGAGGCAGTTCCTTTTGCAATCGTGTGCAAATTGTGCTGTCTAGTAGTACTAACTCATTTCTCTTCCTGATAATACATGTCAAGTGCTGATAAATTCCTACCTCTCTGTCTACCAGTACTTCATTCTTTAATTCTGTTCCCATGTGAGTTCCTCCAGTAGTCAACTTCTTTTTCTAGATTATCTGGCTTTTATCACTGATATCCCCAGTAAAACATGCAACCACCTTCTTGTGGAGAGGGATTGTTTCAGTCCTGTGCTGTCAGACATCATCTACTGGAAAATCACGTTTCATCCTTGGTGTCGTCTAAATCTGTTGGCTTGGTTTTGGCCTGCTTTCCTAAAGAGATGAGGTGAAGAGGTGCGTGTCCTGTTTTCATCCAAATTTGACAAATGTAGAGTTTTGAAAGATACTGAATGCTTGGGAGTTTCATGAAATGAAAATGCTAGATAGAGAAGAGAGTCTGTATTAGTGCTCCTTCTGCTAGAAAAGCCACAGCATCATCTCTGTGCCTGTTGGACACCAGAGAACCCACCAAGGGGAGCACTGTTATGAAAAGCCAATGTCAGGAAGCGTCTCACTTAGACCTTGTTAGATCCAATTCTGAAGCTCAGTTTCGTTAGTTCTGCTGCTCTCCGAACCTCTTGGCATTACTGCAGCGTATTTTACACAAGTCTTCCTGAGATGTACCACTTTACTTTTATTTTTCCATGTAGATGTTTACTAGTGTCTATGTATATCATCTCTTTAGGCACTTTTTGCTAATTCTTTGTCCTGGCTAATGTTTGCATTTCCTCTCAATTTAATATTATACATTTAATATTATATGTTTTTATAGATAAAAAGAAAGAGGCATGCTAAAATATATTACCAATCTAACACCAGTCCTGTGTTTTTCCAGAAAATGAACTAGTTTTTTGAAACCGAGTTTATAAACTGAGCTAGTTTATGCAACTTATTAAGGGCCTTCTGCTTAAATAATAATACTAAATGTCCTGACAATTAATATTTTCTTATAATTTCCATTTGTGTCCATTCACAGTCTTCAGAAGCATCTTTATTTCAACTAGGTAACAAGCATGTGTCTATTTTTCTATTTAAAAACAAAAAAAGCGCAGCAGTTTTCCAGACAGAACCTGTTTTATAAGACTGTTTATAGAGATCTATATTTCGAGCAACAGGGATCATGGTCTATATTTCACCCGTGACCTACACCTGCAAACCATATAAAATCATGGCTGAATGGAACTCTAAATGGGATACATTCATTCTTCAGCAAAGATTTTTGCTCTGTGCTGTACCATAACAGGTGACAAACCAAAACATAACCGTGAGTTATTCAACCTAATTTCTTGAGCTGGGTGTACCATTTGTAGCAAAAGCTTTGTTTTGCTTCTGCTTGTTTTGAATTGTTCACAGGCTCTTTGTGATTTGACCACATTATTTAACATTTGAAATGATTTGCCAAGTAACTTTCGCAAATTACTTTAGTCTGTAGATTTGTGTGCAAGTGAGGTACTGTGAGTTTTCTTACTGCGTGCAGTAGTCATCTTGAGTAGGTAAGTTCATGGCTGGTGCCATTACTTATTGTGGCTCTAAATAAAACCCTTCTTGAAAAGCTTTTCACACCCAGAATACATGAAATTCTGGTGAATGAGTTGTGGAAGCAGTAAGTGTGGCGAGAAGCTCTCCTGTGGATAGGGGGGGTCCTGCAAACGTGACACAGGGTCTTACTTGGCACACACAGGTTCTTCCATCTTGCTCATCTGTGTCCGATCTGCTTGTGGCTGAATGGCAGCAGTATTTCCTCCGGGTGCTGTGTGATAACTGCTTTTTTGGTTTGCTGGTGACAGCTCCAAAGCCGTTATTAAAAATGGCGATAAGTGGATATGAAGTGATGATAAATTGATTTTGAAGGAGTTGAGGCCCAAATAGGCCAAAGTTTCATTTTTTTTAACTCCTAGTTAAGTTGAAAGTAAATTGAAACATACTCAAAAGATAAAAATGTTTGCTTTTTAAACCATAGGCAATCTTTTAAAACAAAAAGGACTTTTTAATTGATTTGGTTTTTTTTCACTGTAACAACTGAGGTACAGGCACCTGGAAAGTTTACTGCTGCAACTGTACTTTTTAGCATAAAGAATTAGTTGTTCTACATGTAGTTTTCTAGCGTTGAACAAATTTTCATGCGTCTAGCTGAGTAAAATGAAAGCATATATGCACTGTTGTCCCCTAAATGAAAATTACTACAACATGGTGTAAAGATACATATAGAAGACATGATGAGTTAAAGAGAAAATACCATGAGAGCATGTTATTTGTAATTTATGCAAATAAATTTACACTGGCAAAGCTGTCCTAAATTTTTAATTTGTGAGTTTGTTAAAATAGTGAAAGATAATTATCCTTTTAATTATAATAGAACAGTTTCCAGATTGCCATGGTAATAGTTGAATATATTTCCCATAAATTGATTATGGTGATTGTAATGACTATTAGCTTTAAATCCCTTTTTTTCTTTTTTCTTTTTAATTACAAAGAATATAATTTGTTTCCAAGGTTAAAGACCAGAAGTAAAGATGCAGGAAAGAAATATGTTATATGTGAGAGAAAAAATATTGTTATGCTACTGATCGTAGTACTGATGGTTCATTTGGTAGCAGTTGCTCAACTGTTCCAGAACTGGAGCAAGGAGCCAGGTGGATCAAGGACAACTTCCTTATAAGTCAGAAAATGATGGCCCTCCTGACTGGTTCCCATAACTATAGGTCTCTAGTATTCTTTGCAGAAACATTGCTATTAGTTGCCATGCCTGATTTGGTTGAGTACAATCTGTCTCCTTTTTTGTATGCTCTGTGGGATATGATTCACTTCCATTCTAAATTTATGTGGAGTATCATAGTGTGGCTGTTATGGGGCTGCTGCTTTCCATGCTAGTGAGTCCTCTGATGTTTCCATGGCAAGAGCGGCCATCAAGACAGAAGACCAGAGCCCAGGTACCTTAAATAGCCAAGCCCTAACAAAGGAGCCATCTCTGTAACAGCCCTCTGATAAGTAGAACTGCTCAGCAATTTGTTTTCAGAATGGTTTCCTAACAGGAAATCCAGGATATCCTAGCTTTTATGCAAGTGTTTAGAGTTCAGCCAGGAAACTATTAATGCAATGCCTAAATTTGCTCTGAATTGGAGTGTTTCATTTTATTGGACTGCTCTGAAATGTTTCAATTGAAATCCATTCAACAAAACCTTTAAAAAGCTTGATCCCAGCATGACATTGCCATACTTGGTTCCTGTTTTCTCTGCGGGGTCAATAATTCTAGATGGAAAAACCTTTCCCATTGACTCTCTGGGTCATCTTAGAGTCTGCAAGAGTCTTTTAGTTGTAGCAAGTACATCAGCTGGAGGGCCAGAGAGATCTGGTGTTCATGAATCTGGCCAGGAGTCCCTGCAGAGAGGCCGACGTTGTGCTCCATACAGTGGAACCGTCTCTTTCCTCTGTGGTCTGAGACGTTGGCACCAAAGGGTGCTGCAGAGCGCAGCTTGTGTTTGGGAGGGTGCGCGGCTGCCGCCCAGCCTGAGCAGGAGAGCAAACCTGCTCTCGTGTACGAGTGGGGTCTCAGAGGATGTAACTGAATGGGGGCTCAATATAAAGCAAATAAAGTTGTGCATGTCTTCAAGAATAAGAGTAGCATCAGGCTTTATCTTATTACTCTGCTTTATGGAAAATCTCTCGTGCCTGCTGGCCTTTGAAGCAGGTGGCCTCGGTTGTTTTTTCTTGGCAGCTGAGGACATGAGTGCATCTATAGAGACCATGACCAAAGCATGGGAATCGTTCTGAAGAGATTATTTATGCATTTACCTTCATCAAAAGCAAACCCACTTCATTAAGCATCCAGGGAATGCAAAAGTGAGGGGAAAAGTGGTTTTCTTGACGAGATAAACACATTACAAGTTACTCGTTATACATAAAATAATAGCATATACCACATGTTCCAGGGAGTTCAGGCTGGAAGATGTGTCACCAGTGCCATGTTCCTCTCATTTCCTGTGTATTCATCTAAAAGGTACTGATTCAGCCTCTGTAATTGGCTTGTTATACACTTAAAAAAAAATAAAATTTCCACAACAAAACTCTTCAAACTTTTACTATGAAAGCTCTGCTGTGTGCTTGTATATGTTTCGATTTGAATATGAATCAGAGGAACAAGAACTTGAATTTTCAGTACTCCAATGGGTGGATGAATAGATGAACGAAGAGAGAAAGAAGAGTAAATAAAAAAGCCCTAAGTAAAATAAAAGGCTTGTAATAAGCCTCGTTTTTGTGCATCGCTCTGGGAGCAGAACCATCTGTCCTTTTGCCTCAGACACCATCCCGTTTATTCACATGGTCCTCTCAATTTTAAATTAAAAGAAAAAAAAAGAGAAGTGATTTTAGGGATGCCTCATTATCTGCATTTTCTTTATGGAAACAACTCCCAGTGCAACTTGATGTTTACTTCATTGCCTAGTATCTGAGCAGGGGCTGGATGGGAAGGAAAGCCTTTTGGATACATTTTGCAGCTTGCTGTTTTAATTAGAATATTGTCATCTCTTGGCTGCTTGCAGATCTCCAAAGAAACATTGAGGCCTGCTGGGTTATTCACTAGACATTTGTCTGCTTGATCTTGCATTTTTTTCCTATCGTGATTCTTTCATTTCTGGAAACAGATTTCCAGTCGGGCTTTGGATGCTTGGTAAATAAGACTTGAAACGGAGGGAGGGAAAAGAGATGGTCCTTGCCCAAGTGGACTATTTGTATTTCCCATGCCACCCTGCTTCCACGGCGGGACCTGGGCAGGGCTGTGGCCAAAGATCTAGACTCTATGTCTCTGCTTCATGCGGGGGAGTTTGGTCTGGTGCTCCCAGGGGCTGACCTGGAGATGAAGCTCTCATGTCCCAAACAGATTGTGTCACTTGTATGGGACATGGACCCCTGTTTTCTTCTGAAAGGAGAGGATGGAGGGGGCTTGTTCTTAGTGAATTGAAAGGGTGCTTTGGAGAGATGCCACCAAATCCAACATTGCAGCTCACAATATGCTGCTTTTCACTCACAGGAAATACTTTTTTTAGGGGAAGGTAATAGAGAAGTAAAGTCTAGGAGACAAAAAAAAAATGAGGAGAGGGGAGTCCAAGAAAATGAAGCTTCAACCTTAGACTGGTTCCATGAAGACCTTTGTGTTCTCAGTCCCACAAGCCAAATGCAAACAGGTTGCACAGAGCAGTATCACACGTAGTTTAAAAGCGATGTGACTTCAAGTACTGTGTAAGGGGAAAGGAGCCTTTGTCTTGTTTCTTCTGCTTTGTAGGTCTCCTTGGAACACGCACATTTTAACTTTCAAATTGAAAATTGTTTTATTTTAAATTAATTTAAAGTAATAGCTCCTGCAATCACTCACAAATGGTAAAAAAACCCTAGTATTAAGACAGTTTGATGGAAACAAATGTTAGTAAACTGCTCTATAGACTGCCTTCAAATCTGCTTCCTGATTTTAAAGGTTTTTCTGCTTTTTTGCGTTGCCTCTGCTGATAATGATATGCAGAAGTACAAGTCTTGCAGCTAAAGCTGGTAATCTACACCTACCTCCCACAGTCTGCTTTGTTTATATGGTGCCCTGATGAGAAGTACTTTGAACCGTTGGGCTTCTGAAGGCAAAAGGTTTGAATAGAAAAGGGTGCTGAAAAGTACTGATTTTTTTTTTTTTTAATAAGTAAATTCCCAGTCTCTTTTCCCTCTGATTCTTCGCTTTAAAAAAATTCCCTTGATTTCTGAAATCTCTCATTCTTTTGATAAATTCTTCCCCCTTTCCTCTTGTGTCTCGGTGTATCAGGATTGCCAGACTTTCTATTTTGTTCCATGGTCCTATGCTGAAGATGTAATTGTTTCACCCCAAAATAAATAATAGGAATTACTTTATTCTTTAAAAGAAGCAGACTTATACATGTGCAACATCTGCTTCAGTGCCTCCAGTCAAACTGGATGAAACTCATTA
Source organism: Ibidorhyncha struthersii (assembly GCA_013398815.1). Classification (NCBI taxonomy): domain Eukaryota; kingdom Metazoa; phylum Chordata; class Aves; order Charadriiformes; family Charadriidae; genus Ibidorhyncha; species Ibidorhyncha struthersii. The sequence goes on along the minus strand of VZSZ01002970.1, from coordinate 2,315,798 downwards.
ACCTGATGTTCCTGTGTTAAAAGCAATTTAGAACCAAATAGAACACAGAAACCTAAGAATGCTGTTTAATACCATGTTGTGAGAAACATGGTAGAGGTTGATTTTCTCTTGTAACCCAGTTTCAATATTCAGCTTATGAACAGAGGAAAATACCCTCAAGGTTTTTTTGTCTTTCACAGGTAATTTTTGAAAATGGATTTCTTTTTTTAAAAAAGCACCCCTCCTGCTCTTCAGACCAAATCTATGTCAAAAGCTAAATTTGACCCATGGTACAAGACTTAGGTGCTGTTTATTTAGCAGCTTCCCAAAGCAGGAAAAAAAAAAAACTGTAATTTTTTTACATGTTTTATTGTCCATGTTAATTGCACTAATAATAATTCACTTTATATTTGTGATCAAGGTAGTGCACTTGTGTTTGCTGCTGTCTCTAAAGTCATCATTAGAGAGTGAGCAGATAAAGATTACCCTAAATTCTGATACAATATTGAGGATTATTGTTGATCCTTCACCCTGTTTAGCTTATGCAGTTTCTTGTGCTTCTTGGTGGCGTTTCCCTCTGCGGTTAGGATCCTCTGTGTTCTGGGTGATGGTCACTAAGTGTTTCAGAAAGCTGCAATATGGTAATGGTGATTATAAATGAGATTGTAGGGGGTGGTGAAGAGCGCCAAGCCAAGGGGACCTGGTGGTGCTGCTGGAATAGCAAAGAGGTAGGAAAGTGGGGATGATGAGATGGGGTTGGCATCAAAGGGTTGCCAAATGGCAACAAAAAGGGAAATGGAGGTGAGAAGCCAGGGAAGCAGCATGGAGAGGGATGCTGCAAGGAATAGTGGTTATCTTGGGGAACAGAGGTGGACTTTAAATGAGCAAGAGCAGAAGAAAAGCAATTTCTGTGGTTTTCTGAGGTCACTGCAAAGGTGCCACATTAGAAGGGATAGGTGTCACCGCCTTCTCCTAGTACATGTTTGAATCCTTATCAAAGCAGTTTATCAACTGATCTCATTTTCAGTTATAACCTGCAGAAGCATTCATATAATTAGATGTGCTGTTGTAATCCTCTTGAAAACAAAATATGGGCATGGTGCAGCTAATAAATTGAAGTAGTAGGGAACAGCTAATATATATTTTAATAAGCAATAAGTCTAAAGTGTGTATCTAATGAATTCTAATGGTATCTTGTATTTCTTAAATTTATCTTGTAAAGGCAGAAGTAAACTTTGAACTTGTTATTCTAGCCAGAATCTATTATATTTTGATTATTGCTTTTGTTAATTTGTGGTCCTCTTCAGGAAAAATGATTGGATTTAGATGTAAATAGATCTCCATTTTCTGCCTACTAAAAGCAGCTGTAAAGCTCACGTGGACTTCAGAGAGTTAAATTTCCTGTGCGGTCCTGCCCTGGACATTGAGCATCTACTCTAGGGAGGAATCTCCTAGATACTTCTTGGTCAAATAACTAGTAGATCTTACTTAGGTCAGTATTCTGACCCCAAGAGGGGCCTGGATGCTGAACTGGGAGGCTGTCATTATAAGGGGGGCTCAAAACAGTGAGCTGGTGGTGAGGCTTGAGCATGCTCTGCATAAAACCTCCCAGGGATGGGAGGACGTGGCAGGGTAGAGGGGCCACGGCATAGAGCCAGTCACTGGCAGCTGGTGCAGAGATATACAGGTGAGCAGGAGCAGCCAGCTGTGGGAGGGCATTGAGGGATCTGCCTGGGCACCACCAGGTATGGGGCAGGGTTTGCTGCAGCTCAAGAAGTCTCTGTGTTAGCTGGGGCCAAGTGTGGAGGACCTGCCTGCAGTGACACCATGATCTGGGGGGCGAGCAGGGTATAAGCCTTTTTATTTCTCTTCTGTTTGATCGAGCTGCTGTGAGTTTTCCCAGTTTTATAAGTTACATATTTGAGGTTTATTGTGATGAAATCTGGCTTTATTTGAGTTACAAAGGCTTTTAGTCTTCTTTAGGGAGCTCATTATGAAGAAAAATCATAGGCAGTGGATGTCGAAGCTCTGGCTGACCCAGGAGGTTATTATACCTGGATTAAAAAAAAAAAAAAAGTGGTCACAGCCTGAGCTTTCCCTCCTCGTTTTGCAGGGATTGCACACGAACTGGAATTTCCTTCCAGCATAGAGAATGATCCTGCCTCTTTGGGCATGCACATTCTGAACTGTTCATGCTGGCTTTACGTCCCCTCTCCCCAGAAACGCTGGGGCATCATGGTTTTCCTTCCAGTGGGAAGAGCTGGACAGAGCTCCTTCAAAAATCTTGCAGTAAATCCGTTAGTAAAGAAATCCTGAGCAAACATCAACACCTAATTTTCCCTCTGTGGGTGGAATGCGAGAACAAGAGTGATGAAAGCTGAGAAACAAATGAATTTCATTCTTCAAACAGTATTATTTGCAGGGCTGTGGGGTGTTTTGCACTCTGTCTCCCTGCCTGGTGCAGATTAGCTGGGAAACACAAGCTGACTGGTTGAGGACCGTGCAGGAGGATGCCAGGATCTATAGGGCCACTTCTACGGTGCAATCTCCCCGACGATTAATTTACTATAGGGCTTACCTCTCGGGGTCTGTTCATTTCCATCATCCTTTTTTATACAGCATGAAGTGTTGGGCTGCTCAGCCAGGAGGCCAGGTTTGCTTTACAATGGTTTTGTTCCTGAAGTGTTTTATGTTCTGTTCTACAATCAGGATAATCCTCCCCTCCCCCCCAATTCAATAAAAAACTTCAAGTTGTTCTGTCCTGCTATTTAGCAAAGATAAATGATTTGGGAGACTGAATTCTCCCAGTTCAACTGACTGTCCAGAATAAAATTATAAGTATGTGAGATAAGATTAATAAAAGCACCAAACTGCTGGGTGGATATTCTCATTACTGTATACAAGCTAGACAACATCCTCCTCCACCAGTTTCCTAATTTGATAAATGCCTTGAGCCGATTTAAAAACATGTAGGTTATTTTTAACCATGGTAGCAGAGCCATCTGTATTGTATCTGATGAAGTTCTGTGATAGAGCAAATTGATTTATTCTATCTCCTTACAAGTTATACTGAGCTTTATGTTATAAATAAGCTGGTTTGAAGTACATGATGTCATAGAGCTTGAAAGTCTAGATAAATTTGTACTTAAAAGGTTTGTGCTTTCTGTATGAATTTAAATTGGTTCACATTGTTATATCTCTTTTCTGCCTCAATCTTGTGGACCGCAAGCTCGCTGGGGTCAGGACTGTCTTTATAGTTGTGTTTGTATGAAATACATAGAGGGCCCAAATCCAAGACTGGTGCTCTTTACAGTGATAAAAATAAGAGCAATCAACAAAAACAGAACCGCACATTTGATGGCAGGATTTTCAGAAGCACTGCAAGGAACTGTGTGCCTAAATCCTACCATTTGTTGTTATAAAATAGAGGGAATTAATGAGGAGCTTGTTTCACTTGAGGTATAAACAGTCCTGGCTATCGTGGGGATGTGCCTTATGGCATGGCAAGTCTGAACTGAGGACTTGAGGTCTCTGCTTTGATTTCTGTTCCAGGAGGTGAGCGGGACTGTTGGTGGCACAGACCTGGTACTTCTTCCCTTTGCCCTGCTCTGAGGTCACTGGGGCTTCTGTGAAATCCATGGGAAAGCTGCCCATAGCAGTAAGAAGAGGGAATTAATCAAAGGCTGGGAAGGATACAATAAATCCTGTCTTTTTTTTGACTACTTACAGAACGAGCAAAAACGGTGGCTTAAATAAGGTAGAACTTCTAAGAGGTGGACTAGAATCACTCTTCCTGTGGGGTTTTTTTAAGGGTCGTTTTTGAGAGATATTGAAGACAGGATGTTGCCTAATGAGGGCCATTTATGGTACAGATTTCGCTGTAATTAAAAAGAAAATGAGCAATGCTTTAATTGAGATCTGAAGATTACAAGTTAAAAGCTCAGTATCCTCTATTACTTATTGTCAGATAGGAATTACGTTGCATATGTGTAACAAACCATTGCATTTTAAAAATGGAACCATAAAAAAGCTGCTGTAATTTAAAAGCACCCAATTTACTAGGAGTACAGTTTGCAGCTCTGTCACTTGCTAATCAGTCTGTTAAACATAATAGCCATTCTTGTCTGGTGGCAGTTAATCATGTTGTGAATGCACTTATCAGCGCATATTAGAAATACAATACAAGACTTTCCGACAGAGGAATGGATGCAATTACTGCAATCAGTATACATTTAGCTACTGTCTTATACCATGTTTTTCTTTCCATTTCTTTTTGTTTTCTTTCTTTTGAGTAGTCCAGCAGTGACAGATTTTCTCTTAGAAAGTGTTGTTATACTCAACAGAGATGCTGAAATGCAACCTGTTGATCTAAATGAGAGATGGATGCTGGCTCGTGGAACCCTTCCTGGACCCAGCAGTGTTGGAAGCTTCTGGCTTTGAGAGTGTTGTGGTGATGGTTTTCAAGGCCTTTGAGCGTTTTCACTGATGGGCTGGGAACAGGGCTGCAGAGGCATGCGTTCTGTGGTGGGGAGCTGGAGTTTGCTGCATTTGAATTAGACTAAAGGAATGCGACATATGGATGAACTCTTTTTTTTTTTTTCTTTTTCTTTTTTTTCTGTGCTTCTCTACATCTAAATCAATAGCAATGAGGGATCTCAAAGTTTTTGAAAGGGGATATTGAAAAAGCATGAAAGCTAATTGCTTCCAGCATGACTACCCACCAGCAATGGGTGTAAATACAGCTGTCTCAAAGAATGCCAGGACGCGACAAAATCTAAGGATTTCAGCTAAACAATTTTCCAGGGCTGAACATATTCTTGTACAAGAGGAAGGGAGCTGGGAGGGGGCAGGGGGGGAAGGGATGATGAAATCCTGAAAAGATTCAGGAAAGAGAGGAATAGGAGGATGATTTTGTAAATTCCGCTTTACATTAACCCTTAATGTTAGGGCTATTTTATGTAGCTTCGTGTGATTTGTAGTGCTTGCAGGAACCTACCTTCATTTCCTAGAAATCCTTTTCTCTGGCTCTGTTCTTTATGACAGCTGGTATTTTGGCTTAGGTAACATTTTTAATTGTAACAAGGAAAATGAAAAAGCAAAACAATCCCCAAATTGTGTGACTATTACAGTGTCAATAAGGGAGTCAATATACCATCATATCCACCGCATCAGTATTTTTATTACTGTTCTGTTTGGGTCATGTATTGCTCAGACTCCCTGAGAAAAGGGTCCTGGGTGCGATGGCCTTGGTGGTGGCTCTGCCCAGTGGGGCAGGCGCCTGGCCTGGCGCACTGGCCCACAGCTCCCTGGGGATGCTCAGCCCCACTCCATCCCCAGGTTGTTAAAGCCTTCGCTGCTGAGGGAATTCATTGACATGAAGTCCTGGGGGGGATGTTATATCATATAAACAGGGGAGTGGGGAAGGCGGGCTGGAACACCACTTCTTCCCTTTCCATTTCTGATTACTCCTTTTCAGAGCCTAAATGAATTAACCTCACTTATTACTCACTTGTGCCTGAACTCATTTATTCATGGTATGACCTTAGCTCTAAGCAATATCCCAGCAGCACCCCATTAGCTGTCACTACATTTGAATTCATCACGTGTTGGGAAGTCACTGTCTTGCAAGTGTGGCGAAGTAGTGATTACCCTTTGAAGAGGTGACCTAGAAACATTGTGCTGACCGTTGTGTTGACCTTACTTTCATGCCAGTAGAAAGTAATTGTGGAATGGTTTTTAAAAAGAGAAATATTAAATCCACCCCTCTGCTTTTTGTTATGTAGAGTTATCTTTGCACTTCTAGGGAAGTTTGGATTCATTTTTATGCCGAAAATTGGCTTTTAATGGAGTGACTTACATTATAACTGCTTGTTTCCCTCTTGCTTTTAGTTTTGTTGCGAAGATCAGGGCTTTAAGCTGATCTCAACGAGCAAAGGGTGGAAGTACAAAGAATTACTGCAGATGTCTCTTTCTTTTCGTACACTGAATGCAGACCCTGATCACCCTCTGTTTGCTCAGCTGGATGAATTAATCTTGTTTATTAATTAAAACATGGGAAACTGATGTTCATATGCCAGTTTCACTTTCACGTTTTCACTTTCTGTTCAGTGGGTATCAACAGTGAGAGGAAAAGCTTAACTTTTTAAAAACATAATTATTGGCCTATAAAATAAAACGATTTTATGCACACCATGTGTCTCTCAGGGAAGCCGGGAGAGAGGAGGTCCCGTTTGTGTTAATATTAATGGGCTGCACTGATCCCTGCCTTAACTTCTTTGAGGATGTTGTCATGGCCATTTATTTCTTAGCAGAAGTGTGAATTAGCCACAGGGCACCCTGCACATTATCTCTCCATCTAAGAGTACAAAGCTAGGTCCAATTCATTAGATGCTTAATCTTGTTTAAATCTGAAGAGAATGTAGGAGGAATAAAATAATTCTTGCCCATGTTCCTGTTTTGATTTGTTCTTTAATTATTTCGTGCAGGTGGTATTACAGTAGCTTCTACAGCAGACTCATGAGTTCTGTGCACTCTTAGCAAGCTTTAGAAAGGAAAAAACCCCAACTGTTTAATAATTTCCCATTGCCCTTGCTAGCTGCTTGGCATTCGGTTATTTACTCGTTTTCACTGTCTGCCCATTAAGCAAAGGATTAAGTTCAAAAGGTGTTGAGTTAGGCTTTTTAAATCCTCAAGAGGAGAGCAGCATTTGTCACTGTTTTCATGTATCCTCCAGCACATTAGGCATATCCATGTCACAGTCTGCAGCTTGTCTCCTTTTTCCTTTCATTCATAAATTCAGCACGTGGGGAGTTTGCAACTTTAGATCCCCTCTGGTTGATTTTTCTCCCCAAGGAGATCCAGCTGTCAGCCTCAATTGTAATTCTGAAATCAAAACAGCAACTGGATTGCTAGTAACTTTCTCCTAGGTCTAGCAGTGTTTTCTTTTCTGATGCACTTGGTGTGTACAAAAGAGTCTGATCACTTAATGTTAATGCCAGGCATATAAAAATCATAAGGTGTTTAAAATGCCAAGGAAACATGTTGTTGGAAATGTGGTTTGAGCCGTTAGGGTGCATCCAGGTCACTTACCCACACTCCTACCTAGGAAGATAAGGAAGCTGTGTATATACTTGTAAATAGAAAATTCAAGAGCCTTGCATAATTGTATGAGTTCAGGAGCTGTCATGCAGGGTCACTCTTCCTCAGACCCACAATAAATTTGGAAGAATGTACAGGTAAATTAAACTGTTGATGTTTTCCATTTCATAGTTGGCTGGGGAAGAGCAAGCCACTGAATGAAGCATCTTCAGCTATGCTGAAGTGGTAGCCAATAACCTAGTGTTGGGATAGTGGAGGAGCTGAATTTGACGAGTGGCCTTTTTCTTCTGCTTAATTACCTGCAGGAAACTTACTTCTTTGGCTGTTATATGGTGGCATGATAGACAGACCCAGAGTCTGTCCCATTGCATTGCAGTGTGTCACTAGGGATTTCCAGCAGGTAACTTTTAGGGTTTATTCCCTGTCTCCACCATCGAGTCTCTGGATGCCCCTGACCATCCACTCCATTTTCTTTGAGGTCAGGTGAAATGTTTGCTGCATTGACTTTACATGCAGCTTGGCTGAAGATACCCATGCCTTGGGTTTTTCAGCTGCAGCACAGGCCATGGTAAAAAAGTGGGTCCCAGAGTTGTATTTTTGCTCTTTTAGAGGTCTTTTGAGAGTCTGTGGATGGTCTTTGTATGAGAGTTTCTGCATTGCAAAGAAGTTCTTGTATCACTGGATTTATTATCTTGAATTTTCAGTCATTGGTTCTTTAAAAATCCATCTCTGCTTTATAAAATATTTCAGCTGCTTGCACAGCAATGTTGAAAATACACCATGTGATTATGGTATGTAAATATGTAAGAATTTCCAAATAGTTAAAGAAAAATTATAGGCACCATTTGGGCTGTTGTTATTTATTAGCTGCTTAGGATTCAGCATAAATCTTTCATCATAAAAATCATTCTTATTTTTTAAACAACAATAGCTTCCTCTATATTTGCATCCAGCATCAGCTAAAGCCTGGCCCCAATTTCTTACTGGATGTGTTTGTGATACTCCCCAGCAAGATGCTTTCTCCTGGCAGAGAAGCTTTATTTTAAGAAATACACAGCACAGCAATAAAGAGGTTCTAAATAGCAGTCAGGAAAATATTCCAGTGCAATCAAAATGCTTTTTTAAACCCCAAAAGATTCCATGCTGTTTCAAAAGGGGAGAGTCATGACAAAGGAACAAATGGAGACCCGGGGCCCAGCAATACGTGTTACCAATGGAATGCACCAATTACACCCGTACTGAATTTGGTCCTGAAAGTATTGTTTTGTTAAAGGCTAACTAAAATAGTATCTAAGGACTCTTGTACCAGAAGAATTTCTGTACACTGTCACAAGGGTGGAAGCAAATAAAAATAATTGAAGTAATTGTCTCAGTTGTCTCTAGGGTTGTCATGATGATGTTGATAAAATCAGATAAAGTGGAAGTTATCGCAAGTTGTTAGTGAGCAGCACAGTTGTGAATTGGCAGTGGAAGAAGCTGAAGAGCTTAAAAGGTTTGCTCATTATCTAGATTTATTGTTTTCAGTTGTGGGAAAATGTTGGGTAAGCAAAATAACATGAATAATATCTGGTCTTGGTGGTGTGTTTTGAACAAAAATATTTTCTTCTTGTTTTTATGGCTTTTACTGGATTATTAAAGAGTGCTGTGTCAATCCATACATTTTTAACCGATTTAGCAGCTTGGTTTTATCCTTTCTAGCCATTTCCATTGCCCATGCATCTGTGGAGAGCATGCATTTTTATGGCAGTGAAAGAAAAACAAGAGCAGGCACCAAGAAATGTTTTGAAAAAGCCGATAGTTGGTATAAAGTAAACTGGACAACAGAGCAAGTTCTCTGTTAGACAACAGAGCAAATTGTAAATTGTAATTTTGAAATGCATCACAAGAGGAGACCGAGCAAACTTTTCACAAGAGGAGGCCAAGCAAACTTTTTCCGTCCCTGCAGATTTACTTGCAACCTGCCATCCATCCTGTCTTTGGCCAACAGTTGGGACTTCGGCCTTGCGCTTCTGTGCTGTGGCATGGAAGAAGAGTGAGCAGGGCTCTTTTCAAGTGTTTGTGCCTTCCTTGCACCCCCAACTGTCCGCTTTCCCTCAGCAGAACAAAAACCTCTGGGGGCTAAACCATAAGGAGCAGTGGCACTGTGTCATCTGAACGTTTTCACGTTGATGCAAAGGCTTGCAGAAATACTCAGGATGCGCAGGTAGTTTGCCCTGGCTTCTAGGGACATTCATCCACACTGCAACGCTCGACAGGGATACCTGTGCTTATGTACGCAGGGCTCCAGCCAGGCCCATCTCCAGCGCTCTTCAGGATAAGGCCCTTTCTCAGCAAGCTACCCTGGCAGAACAGTGTGAGGAGGCTGCTTCCAGGCTTGTATACAGCTTTGTATCCTTACAGCCTAATGAAAATGATATATGCTGGGAGAAAAGGGTTTGGGTTTTAACATCCATTATCAAGTCGAAGTTTGTATTTGACACAAGGTGTTGCCGTTTCAGCCCAGTAAGTTGTTCTCAAGTAGGATCTGTGCTTAAGGATGTTGTAGCTGCTAGAAGATACCCTGGCTTTAAAGGTGCTAGCTGCTGCCAGTTCGTGATAGCCAGCGCCCACATTCAGGAAAGCGGCACTCAGCAAAGTGTAGGGGCTGACAGTATGCAAACCTTCATAATTCAGAAACTGGATGCTGCTCCATTAGTAGGTATTTGCTCTCATTTCCTTCATCTTGGGCTGCTGGGATCTTAATTTCCTTGGGGGGAGAAGGTCAGGACCTTTAATCTCCATCTTTTCCCCAAGAGGTCCTGGCCGTCTGCTGCTTCATTTGACTTCAGCAGGAAATTAGGGGCTTGAGCATTTCCAATCAGTCGTTGAAAAGCCTCCTCTTGTAAGTGTTTGCTCTTCAGTAAACCGTACTTATGAAATTAATCCTCTTGAGATCAAAGGAGTGAGACCTGTATTACTGAAATATTTTATAAACTGATGTACCTTGCTTATGTAATCCTGTTCTTATTGAATTTGGTGACAATTTGTCAGAGAGAAAACGAATTGACCATTATTAACCTTGAAAAGATTCTTGAGCAACATGGTACCAGATATTTTATTATTTTCAAGTACCTAGTGTCTGCTCCATTTTTTTAGAGTTTTGTTTACACTGCTGTAGGCCTCACAAACAGATTGCCATTTACTGAAAACATTATTTTATGAATGAATGAAACTCATGATTTCCTGTAATAGCCAACTGCACTAATAGAAGGGTCTGACTTTTATCAACTAAATTGTTGGGTGAACCGGCACTGTGAGCCAGCAAACCCTCCGTGCGCCAGTGGCACACCCAGCTAAATGCGCTGCAAAGTGCCCTCCACTGTCATCCTTCACTGTGGCATTCTGCGTATTTCATTCTGTCTAAAAATACATAGGGCAGGCTCTTCAGTTTGGTTAGCAATGTAAATCTTTCTTGATAGCTAATAATAGACATTTGTTTATATAAGGTAACTACTAACTATTTAGACTGTCAGTGCCATCATAACATCAATCACTGCGTATCATTCTAGCACTTAATTCAATAATTCCATGTTTGTCTTAGATGAAAATTAGGAATAAATTAAATTCAGTATTATTTCAATGCCAGGTGATTTTGTAGTTTGTGTTAAAACCTCTAACATTAGAGTTGTGATGGACCTTCACAGCAATCTATTATTTTGTGAAAAAAAGCCTATGCAGTTCCATATAAATGCCTAATAAGGTAATAAATGTCGAGAAACAATATCTGATATTGGATTTTTTTTAGGTTCAGATTTAAAATATATTTTTTTTCCCTGCTGTTTGTATAGACTAGCAGATACAGGAAGAAAATCAATCGGAATATATGTAACAAGGTAACATAACAGATAGCCCTCCAAAACCGGTGTGAATCTTTACAAAGCATCTGAATGCGGTAGTGCAAGAGGTCTCTAAGGTGCTTAGGAGCACTTGAAACCCAGGCCTTATTTTTCTAGTGGTTTTTGCAGCCTGTGATTTGTTCCATTGGGAGGGTGTTTTGAACTGAGGAGAGGCTCTACCTCTGGGTGGGGTGCTCACTCCTGTACAGCTTAATGCACATCCAGAGGAAATTAATACTTCAGGTTGAGCTTGGCAAGCCGAGCAAGGCTGTTGGGCTCTGCATGCCTGCAGCTGCCGGCCCAGATGTGTCCGTTGCAGGACAGTGCTGGGACTTAGCAACGTTCTCTTATTCGGGAGTCAGTTGGAGCTAAAGTTGGCTTTATTTAGCATGGATTTACCATTCTGTCCGCTCTGGGCTAAAACTCTGTTCTCTTGTATTCCATGTTGGGATCGCAAGCATGCCTACTAAATGCGGGGTACAGAATAAAGACTGTGTATGTCACAAAGCTTCACTGGGCTGTTGGAGACCTGGTTTGAATGCATTAGAGATATGTGAGGCTAGACAACAGGAAACTGTGCAGAGATCTCAAGGTTTTGGGGGTTCTTCTAGCACCTAGCAAGGGCAGTACTGTGAAAGTACGCAAAAAGGATTATAAATTGCAAGTTGAAGAAGAGGGCCTACTTACTGGAGTTTGCAAGAGGAAATAAATCCAAGCCCATAGTTTCTTTTTCTCCTCTCACCAGAAAGAAAAATGTGTAATGAATGTCTCATGTCTGAAACACTGGGCTGGATTCATCAAAGGGAGTTAGTAATTACCAAATTGAGAGAATCATGAAGCGCTTTTCTAAATTTGAAAGGCTCATCAAGAATAGATCAGGAGCAGGCAAAATTAATAGTTATGAACTCATTTCCATAGAAATGGACTTATTAGCAAGCATGCCAGCTGCCTAAAATTATAAGGTCTTTTCCTTGTGCTTGCAGGAAGTAATCTTTTTTTATAAAAGTAATTTTGACTTTTTATTTTTTATTGCTCCTCTAAACTAGGGTTTGGCAAAATCCTTCTAAACAGGGAAAAGGATTCACTGGACAATAGAAATATTTAACTGAAAAGAGAAGAAAGATGTGGAAAGGAGAAATTATTTATAGTCCTTGGATTCCATCAGACTCTTCCCAATTGAGCAAACTTATTTAAGAGAAAAATGGAACAGGTCTCAAGAAAAAGATGAAAAATCTTTATAGGATGAAGTTTGGTTTAGCAGGATTTAATGGCTGATAACAGCATGAGTTACAGTCGTTGTCTTCTCTGCTAGTGGATTTTCCCACTGGTAGTGTTTTGTCTTCACCAGGCAGTTGCAAATCGACGTTGACTACAAAGACCAACATATTGGCCACCAGCTACAAATCAGACTAAAAGCTGAAGATTTGCCTTGGCAGGGTGGAACGACTTCTTTTAAAAAGGGTTATAGTGTAATGCTGCATAGCCAGGAGAGAAATTTATATACAGGTGTTGCAATGTGGATTTATCAGCTAATGGAGCTGACATAAGTAAATGCTAACCTTTAAGGTCTTGATTATGGTTTAATTTATCTCTGTTTTTACTTTAGCAACCTCCATCAATTTTAGTGGAAAAAGGCAGTGGTCTCCCACATGGTGTTATAGAGGATGGTTAATAAATTGCAGGAATTATGAATATAGTAGCAATCTTCCCGCTAGGAAAGAAGCCCCGGTAGGATAAGAGGTGCAGCGGCCAGTAAGAAGGCACTAGTCTGAACAAGGAAGAAATTCACTTTTCAGGTTTTATCATGGATTCATTATAGTTGTAACCTGAGAAGAGACTTAGAACAAAGAGGGTGGATTAGTCCGTGGGGTACTTTGTGTCCCAGATACTGCAACACTTACCATTGCTTGAAGGCTGAATCTTTGTCCTAAAGAGGAAAAAAGGGATACTGTAATTTTAGACAATACATTGACCTGCTGTTCTGAAGGTAACTGGAAACCTGCTGGTGAATAAAGGAGTCCAGAAAGTTGAATACTGGTTTCCTAAAGCTATACACTCACTGGAGAAACTCTGTAAGTGAAAGACAGTTAGATACAGTAAGTCCATCTCTTTCAGCAAAAGTTCTAGTGAAAAGAAGTGGATCCTTCTTTAATCAATATTAATATGTCATGCTATATGGTTTGCTTCTGAGACCAAGCAGAAAACATTGGACAAGCCATGTTGCTTTTCCAGGTGATGATAAGGATTCTCTTTGGAACCAGGACCTAGGAAGTGCTGGGTCCTGGGAGACCTGAGAAGTCAGCTTTGCTTTAGTTCATGCATTAATATTAGTTAGACCTGAGGAAGGTTTATGTATGTGAGTTGCTGCTCTTTTCTAGATGTGCACAGACTCATTTCTAATCCAGCGGTGTATAACCATGTCTGCCTTTAAATGAAACTTATGTCTTTTATAGCTACACAGCCGTGCTAAGGGTGCAGCGAAGGTCTTTGCATTTTTACAGGCACAAGAGTAATTTTACTCCCTGGCGATTACTTCAGCTTGCTATACAGACAAGGCACACACATGCTTTTCTTAGCGAGATCTGAGTCCCAGACTGTCTTAAAAATATAATACCACTATTATGGTTACCTTTTGGATGTTTGAAAAGAAAAACAGGAAAGGAATAATTGAAGGCATGATGGACCAAGCTCAAAGAAGTGCCAGTCAGTGGGACATGTGGAATGGATTTATCGTTGCAGACTAACCTGGCATTATTTAACTGGTGAATCTAAAGCAAGGCCCTCCAGATGTGGTTTTGTTCTGAATTTGAAACCCCTTGTGGCTGGTTTTGTGAGTGGCAGCTATTGACTTGAACAGATTGAGCCTAAATTACAGATCTAAACACACCTTGACAGGCCCACTATCTAGACCCATAGTTAGTGTAAAGCTCATCTCTAAATTTAATTTCTGTGTTGTGAGCAAATTAATTTTATGTAATTCAGATATAACAAACTGCCAGAAGTGATACAAAGAAAACTGTGAAGTTGAGTACTCCATCGTGGTGCCCACAGTGGTTATGTTTTTAAGAGAAATAGTTTAATTACATCCCTAGTATTGTGTAATAATATTCGTCTTAAAAGGTTTTTGCTGATTGTCTGGTTGCCCACCCAAAAGATGCCGTAGTAGCTTCTAGTTTTGCCTGGAGGTGTGTATTATCTTCTGTCAGCATGGAAAATATTTATCCTCTAGGCATTGAAGCATATGTTTGTGTTGTTTGTTGTCAGAAAGAAAACATGAAAATCAATAATTCCTGTTCAGATTTTTTTCCTTTACAATGCGCTTTCAAAAACATATGGCAAAAACAGATTCTGCCTCTGTGCAGTTGGGAAGAGGAAAAGGATGTTTTCAGTCTGTTCTTTGTAGCAGCAGGCTAAAACTTTCTATGAACACAGCTCTTGGAGTCACTACTTTAGGGTAAGGGCACAAAAATAACATACCGTGGGACAGGACAGAGGGTGAAGTTACAGAGGGTGGGTGATTACTGAGGGGCACCTGCAGGCACAGGACACATCCCTAGGTCAGGAGCAAGCTGTCTCATGCTCACAGCAAGAGCACATTCAAGTCATTACAGAACAGCCTAACATGCTGCAAATTCAGATTTCAACCTATTTTATGAGCATGTACACTGAAACTTGAGTAATATTGGTAACACCGGTTGTCCCTTCAACAGAATATGATTAAGCAGTTGGGTTTGCCATCAGGTTAGCTGCCTTTCCATCCCACCTCCAGGTTTTATAAGCTGCATCAGGTCTCCACACTGCAGGTGTGTGTCTGGGAAGTGGGGGCAGGAACGCATGTGCTGCTTTGTGAAGTACCTTAATCTTTGTGGAAGTAAAGCGCCAGATGAGCAAAGGTCTGTATTCTGAATAGGTCCCTGCTGTGGATACGCTGAGTGCTGTTGGTTAAATCTTGGTGTCTGTTTTCTTCTCTGTAACATGAAGATAAGATCTGTCTTTCTAACCTGAGGATTAATTATTAATATTTACATAGTGTTGGACCAGAAGAGAGTGCTACATGTTGTTGTTAACAAAAGAAGCAGAAGTAACTTTTAAATACAGTACTGAGTGCTATGCATTTACATCTATTTCTTTACCTTTAAATTTTTATTTCCACAGGAGAAATATATAATGATAGCCATATAATTACAAGTCTGCACCACTGATGAGAAGAATGTTTTCATGAATTGAAAATAAGGCTAATCTACCTCCCATTTTTTTGTCATGTATAATTTCTGCACATCCATTTTTTCACTGTGATAAAGACAAGTCTGGGTTTGAAAGACTTCCCCCCGTCCCCCAAGAGTTCATTTCTGATACAGCATGAGGAATGGCCAAGTATTCCGTTGTTTTGGAGCTACATTAAATAATTTAGCAACATCTGTGCAATGCAGTTCACAGGGTTTAGGGCTTATTCTGTAAGTTCGTTGTGATAATGGAGAATGAATGCCTGAGTTTAATGGGAAAAATACCTCCATTTCAGGAAGCTAAAAGATATAGTGTCACCTTGTCTATAAAACATAGCTGTTTCCCAATGTGTAGTTCGATTTAGGTTTCTGTTGGTGTCTGCATGTTGAATTTAGTGGTAAATCTTCTGGTGCATAGAAAAGAGAAATCAACATACATTTTGTTATTAACATCCTACTGATGTTGTGGGCAATTCTGTTGGTTGTGTTTTTCTCCAGAGCAAACATGTCGTCCTACGAGATCCTGCAGATGGACTTTGAGATCGACAACACTAGCAGCCTGGCAGGGGCCCAGCAAATTACCTGGCAGGTGGAATACCCTCGAGATGACTCCTTGAGCGAACTGGTGGTCTCTGAGATCTTTGTCAGCCGAACAATGTTTGTGGGAATTGTTCCTCTTGCGATGGTAAGAACTTGCTGCTGCTTCTTTTTGCTAAATGTTTCCGTTGATTCTCGTTAGTATTCAAGGGAATGTGAGCCATTTTATTATATGCTACTTCCTATGCACCTGCTGCAAGTGATTTAAATGCAAAAAATACATTTCAATAATATTTTATTTACCTGATATGCCATAATGGCTCCTTGGAAACCATTTGAGTCTTTTGTGAAAGTCCTTTACCGTTTGTGGATTATTGGCCTGGTGCACGGTAATAGCTCCTTTGGAGCCATTGTCTTCTGGTGTATTAAAGCGACTGCCATGCATGTGCTCTAAGGGTAAATGTTGCAATTAGTTGGGACATTTTCAATGAAATAAATTAGCATGCATGTGTGGGAAACTTCATTGCTAAACCAAACAACTGGACTGTTTTCTGCTTTGCTTTTCCCCAAAGAGCCACACAGTCTAGTGACCTGCAAAGTGTCAATTTAATAAAAGGTCCATTCTGAGTTACAGAGAAAGGACAAAATACTTTCTCAAGATGTAGGTGTCGGCCATATTTTCCAGGCAGAGTTTAAGGTGTATGTGTGCAGAAACCTCGAAGCTGATGGTTTATTTAAAAAAAGGAAATAATCTCCTTCTAAAATCAAACACATCTTTTCCAGGAGGGACCTCTGGTCTACATTTAGGCCTGATAGACTTTTTAGTACTAGAGCTTTAAACTTACACATGATCAGTGATTTCAGTGAGGATATTCTGGTGTAAAACTAGAGAACCAGCCAGAGAGCCTGGATGTTACACCAGTTCCCTCAGAAACATTGGTAATTTTTGTTACTTCTCATGAACATTTGCCCTTCCTTTCTGAGTCGGTCTGTGCTGGTTTTCATTCTATTATACCATATAACCAACAAATATTGGTGTTTTCCTCTGCATGACCACTAGCTTCTCCTACTAGGACAGAAGCAAGGAAAGATGCTTGTAAAGGTGAACAGCACCCTAAATAATTTTCATTTCCAGTTCCTAGTGCCAAAGGCTACAGTACTGGCAGCCCAGTGAAAGAGGAGAAATTATATGCAGAAAAGTCAATATAGAATTTTAGTGCTTTTTTTTGAAGCATGTAGGAGATGAAACAAAATTCTGTGTGGATGGAATATTAGTAGTCATGGTGAATCAGCTGTAATAGTGACAGACTCTGGTTCATGAACAGTCTTGCACATAGCATTGTCGGTTTCAAATGGATAGCATGGAGTTTGTGCCATGCAGAGCACCACAGATAGAAAAGAAAAGCGAATCCAACCCAAAAGTCCATTGTGAATGTTGGATCAGAGCTTTGCTGCTGTCTCTGCCAGGGTTTTGCCAGGGTTTTGCTTCATCTCTTTGCAATTATGGCAGATGTTGGCCACTTCAGCTGTCTCTAAATGTCCTTGGACAGAATCTGAGGCTGAACCTGAATTCAAAGTGGAGCTAATCTAATCTCTGATGCTTTGTCATTGTAAACTAACCATGGAGTAAAGCAAAAAGCTTCATTTTTTAATTTATGACCTTGGTCCTTTAAATGGGGGTCTCATGTGGGCTATTACTGTGCTGTTGCATGTGAGCACCTTGACTGGTTTGGCCCAAGGCTGATAGGAGAATTGATGACAGCAATGGCAGGAACAACAGCTTGTATTTGCATTTCTTTCCCTTATGTTTGCCAGTTGCAGCGCTGCTTCATTTAACAGTCACTAACTGGTGCAGGTTCTGGCACTGCATTGCCCAGTCAGGAGCAAAAAATAACTGCTCTATGCATCATCCTGTGTGGTTCAGAGAAACACATTCCTGAGGCCCAGAGATCCTGACTGAACTAAATGTGTTTTAACATTCATTCCTCTTCAAGAATTGCCTGGCTCGTTGATAAGTCAGTCTCCCTCTGTGTGCAGGCGGAATCTGTAGAGGAGAGTTTTGTCATCTACTGGATTTTGGTCCCCAAGAAGTACATCACAGAAGGGTCCAGAAACCAGTGTGTTCCCATGCCTTTGCCATTGCACTGAGCATAAATTACTTGCTGTTCCTTTTCAGCATAGCCACTGGTTCATTGTAGACGTTGAATGTTTATAGATGAAAACATAGAATTTCTTGGAGAGTGTAAGGTTTGAGCACAACATGTAGTCCTTGATTTGCAAGAGTGAACATTTTGATGGGATTACCAAAATCTCATGGTGGTTCAGTGGTAATGACACCGGCATTTGCATAAAGAGGGACATGAAGAGGAAAAATTTGTTTTCAGTAAGAAGACTGAGGTGGATTCAGTAAGAGCT
This sequence comes from Ibidorhyncha struthersii, assembly GCA_013398815.1. Taxonomy (NCBI): domain Eukaryota; kingdom Metazoa; phylum Chordata; class Aves; order Charadriiformes; family Charadriidae; genus Ibidorhyncha; species Ibidorhyncha struthersii. The sequence continues at coordinate 2,297,671 of VZSZ01002970.1, read as the reverse complement.
TACTGGAGGAGAAATTAGCTGTGAAATCCTGCAAAACAAAAATGAACTTTAATGTATGAAACTCTTTCTATAGACCACTTTGATTCTTTTAACATAAAGACATCCTCTTCCATACTGTTTGGAATATTGCTGTTTTGTTGCTGCAGTTGGTCATGAGTTTATCTTTGTTTTCTATGCTACTTTCTTAAGCAATCAGGAGAAAATTGAAAGAGCCCACAGATAATTTATTCTGTCATTGCGTTGTGGTGACTCTGGAGATAGCGCTCGGGATATTTTTCTCATTACTAGCTTGCTTTTTTTTTTTTTAGATAAAGATATGGTGGACTGCATGGTAACATTTGAATAATAGCCTGATGAAAAGAGCTGATTTTTTGCTTTAGTGAGTTTATGAAGCCCTTAACATCAAATTTCATGTTCTTAACATTTACATTTGGTAGCAAGCTTGAAAGGCATTTTTTTTTCTTTTATTGCTTTTGGGTTTTTCTAAGTGAAGATACAGCTGTTTTTTGCGCATTATGTAGCAAAAAATAGCTCCTTATTAGCAGACAATCTTGCTGTAATGAATTGATACTGGAGATTATTTTTGGCTAGTCCTTTGGTATCGAATCAGCAGTGCATTAATAAGCACTGTTTTGAGACGCACAGAAGGAAGCAGGGACAGGGAGAGCCTACAGGTGAAATCCTGGCCGGAGTAGCACCTATCGGCTGTGCTCTGTGCCAGCTCCTGAGATGTGCTTGTTCGACGTAACTCGGTGAAAGAACATTATGATAAAGTGCAATGCCTATATGCTGTGACTAAAAGGGAAGAGAGATTCTTAAGCCTTGATAGGGATATTAGGAAGTAACTGGAAACTTGTTAGCTTGTGAGAAAAGTAGAAATACTTAGTGTAGCAAAACCAACTGTTCTTCCTTCTGTATGATACCTGTAAAAATACTGTGGGTTTCTTGGGATGATTTGCGTATTTTTTGGAAGAAGACTAAAACACAGTCTTGGAATATCGGGATTTCCTTCAAAATTATCCATTTTTATTTGAATGATCCTCTGTATAATAAATCTCAATGTAATTTATTGCCAAAGTCAGTGCATTCAAAATATGTAAATAAATAAAACGTTTGCACTAATGAGAGAAAATAAAATGAAATTTCGTATTGAAAGAGAGCCCGCTTTCTGCATCACCTGACAGTTCTCCCCAAATTCTTGAGCTCCTTCTAATTGAAACATCCAGTTTCAACAACTGCACAGGGCCAGATAGTTGGGATTTCCAAGGGAGCTACATCCAGATGGAAACAGCACAGTCCAGTAATTTAGGATTTGCTTTCTGAAAGTCGTATCTCTACTTCTTGGGTGAGCAAGTGGGAAAGTGCACAGAGAGGATACCATGAGAATGCAGACCATCCCGGGCTGGCATGGCAAAGAGAAGAGAAGACATCAAGATGGGTGATCGCAAGTGCATGCAGCCTGCACTGCTCTCAGGAGGTGATTTGGGTGACAGCTATGATAACCCCACTGCTGCTTTAAGGGTCACCTTTCTTTGTGGAGTTCTTACGGCTCTGCCTGTGAATCAGATGCCTGCTGGTAGGCTTCACTCCTGTAGCAGTTATGGGACATGGTGGGGAATGCTCTTCTTAAGCTATACTGTCATTTCCATCATTCCCAGCTGCTGAGAAGAGTGTGGAAAAGGAAGCGACCCAGCCTGTGTGTGTACAGCCAGAGTGGTATGGGAAAACACATCTGTTTTACTTGAGGAATGTTTGGAGTTGTGAAAGGACATGAGTATCTTTCAGCCCTTATCTTTCAGCCTGTGTGTTGTCATGTCCGTCCCTGTCGTCCCGTCCCGTCCCGTCAGTCCCCCCCCCAACAAATAAACAAACCAACCTCCCAGTTTTTGTTTAGTCCAAACATGGCCTTATACGCCTCAGCAGGTGACTAGAGCGCCAGTTCAAAATCAATTCCGAGTGCAAAGCGCTTATTGTCTCACTGGCACCATTTCCAGCCTCATGTAGGATCTCATCCCAGATGGTATTGCTGTGTGCGTTTTACACCATTTTAGAAACAGATTGTTTATTTTGTGTAGTATTCAATGTTTGTTGACTTATCCTGAGATGAACAGGCAGGATTCTGGTCCTCACACACCTATCCTACCTGGCCTTTGGTTTATAAACTAGCTGATCTCCCAAAGTGCTTATACCAATAGCCTGCAGGTTGTTCCTGGAAGATTTTATTTCTGTAGATGAGGCTAAATTGGGAAATTCACCCTTTCTGAGCCTGAAAATTGGATATATGCGTAATTGTCCTCTTTTATATCTGTAGTGGTATACAAATATATGTATTGTGACGAGGTGTTATAAGATACCCATCTATAAGTTTGTAGGGAAATACATGATTCTTAGTTACTTTTTTTGCAGATTGCTTTAGAATGGGCAGCGAAATTCTAAGTTCTTTGGACAACAGGCTGAGAAAACACAAAGCTCAAGACGTAGCAACCTCTGAAATCCTTCCGAGTGCTGCTGTTTTAATCTCGGAAGCAGTGCAGCAGGGCTCTTGTTAGGAGGGACAGTGGATTTGAAAATGAATGAAAACCATCTATGTGTGTGTATTCCTCTATAAGTACAACTTTGCAAGTCATCCTAAATTTCTGTGAACTGTGGCACATAAAATATGTGAAGATGCGTTGTCCTGTAACTGCTAGAGTGTTTTGTGGTAGCTGAAAGGGATTGGATGGGCCTGCTTACTTAGGGAAAATAAATAAATGCTAATTCCTAAAGCTCCATGCAAATTAACAAATTATTTTTTCCTTAAGTACTCTATTATTATTTAGTATTTATGTAGTGTTTTATATTTTCAGAACACTACAGACATTAATTAATCAGACCTGGATAAACCAAGCTTGATGAGAATGGAAAATTAAATGGAAATTAAGTCACTCTTACTCAGTTTTACCTGTTTCCAAATGATTTGTAAATTACTTTTCATACTCCTAAAGGTACTTTTCAAAACGCTTTAAAAAATCTTACAGTACTATTGCTTATTATCTCTAAAAACTGTTTTGGTTAGAAAAGAGGTAGGATTTATACTGTCAAGAACTAATGACAGCACAGATGAGTGGCTTTGAAGAACGGAAATGCTGTTTTATCACCTAAAGCTGTGCATAACTATTTAAGCCGATTTAATTCAGGTAAAAATGCATGGATGGGAGGATTACTCCCTTTATTTGAAGCCTATTTAGAGGCTGGAATATTTGACTCCTGGAGGTTTCTTTGGAGGAGAGCGGAGAGAATATTTGTTTTTGTCTAATTTTTTACCATAAACTTTTAAGATAAAAAACTGTTGAGAGATTTTCCCTATAGAAAATGAATGAGACTGAACACCGTACTGAGGCCACTATTTTGGGGACAGCATGATTGCAAGATACAAATACCTAAATACCTGTGAGGACCTGGGCCCGGCTGTTTGGTTTAATGTTCCACGATGCACTGAGTGTCAGATGAAAATGTCAGCTGCTTTGCTCCTGTGAGGCTTATCTTGTTTTCTTTTTGACAATAAATGTCTCTGATAATTGATTCTCCCAACACCTGGTGTACAGCTTAACATGTGGAACTAATGTCCCAAAAAGCAGAAAGGTGATCCATTTTCATTCCGTTGAGCAGAATAACAGATCAGGGTGAGGAAGTGGAACACAACCACATTTGAAGCTCTTTTTGATTCCACTATTTTGTTATGTTACTGAATATTGGGAAAAGAATCTGCCTTCTGATGTTACAATTACTAAGTATAAACACTGCTGGTGATTATTTTAAAATAAGTTTAATGGCATTTAAGTAGGATGTGAGTTGTGAACCTGGTTGATGTGTAATGCATCAAAAAGTGTGTTTTAGGCATCCAGCAGATCTGTCAGAACATTGTAAACCTGCATCTAAGCTAGATGCCTTGATTTGTTTTAATATAATAATATTGCGATATAATAATCTGCGAAGTGGAAGTGTATGTGCTGCTAATTATAGAAATTGATAGCACAGATAAAGCTGTTCTATGCAGCAGCGATACAATTCTCACAGCTATGACTCTTGATCAAAATAGACATAACCTTCAATTTCCATAGTTATGGAAAGGTGCTGGTAGCAACTTAGTCAGTGGAGTCTGACTCCTGGGGTACAAGAAACAAACACTTTAAGCCTGTCATCCAGGTTTCTGTCACAAATAAATGTGATTGTGTGAATCTGTTATCTAACTAACAGCTGGGGAAAAGTAATAAAAAAAGAAAAATCCAGGTCTGCCAGAGTTTCTAGGCAACTGGGAACTTAGTCAAAGTAAAGAACAAGACATCGAAAGATGGATTTTAACTGTTTTTTGTAAGAAGGCTCCAGCTGAGGCTGAAGGCTTGAGGAACAATAGGTTTAATAATAGACGAATATCTAGCATTCTCTTCTTATCTAGGAAAATGATGGCTTGGTCTGTGACTGTTGGCACTGGTGTTTTAGATATACGTGCTACAGATCCTTTCTTGTATAGTAATAGAACTGTAATTCCCAGAGTGTCATTATTCTAAAGTGTTTTCCAAATGCAACAATCAATATTTCACCAGTGTTCTAAGCCCCTCAGCCTGAAACATTTCTGTATATCCTAGAAGTACTTAATCTATGTCTTCAGAAATCCTGTTTCCTCCCAAAAAATGTAAGCTATTGGTTGACTAATGGTTTACTAATGTTGTGAATCACTTAGAACTGCAGATGGCTGTATATACTCCAGTGAGGTTTCTTTTAAATGGGAGGCTGAATAATAGCATCTCCCATTGCTACTAGCAAGTGTAATGACAAGAACACCCAGAAAAATCATCCTTAAAGATGCCCATTTCTGTAACTCAGGCTGAAAGGGAATTGCTGAGTGCAACACTTTGCTTATTTGTTTTAGAAAAAGCAGGAACGCAGAGTGAAGGTGGTTTGTTTTGTGGTTTTTAAATGTATTTCTAGCTTTGGCTGCCGAGTATCCACTGAGGAACAGGAGGCTAAACACCATTTGGGATGAATGCCACCAAATCCCCATTTGCAGAGGAGGTGGCATGGCCTCGCGCTCTTATTCAAGGAGAGTACACCACTGTCATATTCTGACATATCTTTCCCTGTAAGGGCTGCATGCCTTTCCAGCGTAGAGCTTCCATTAAAATTGTAAAGCATTTTTGTGGGTAGATTTTCCATAAATGACTGACTAAAAAAAACTCCTTTCTAAAATAGTTGGTTTTGTCTGCCCTGCATAAAAGAGATAGGGCTTGGGTGCCTGGAATGTGCTGGGAATGTTGTCACGCGCCTGGAGAGCAGTAGTCTCCATATGCAAGCCCTCAAGCAAGCTGAGGCTGTGGCACAAACTCAAGACGGACCCACACGCAGCCACGTCCAGCCATGGTCGGCAGTGGTTCTTCCATGCTGAATGATGCCCATGTGACCCTCTAGTCAAATAAGCAGTCATTTTCAAGTTTAGAAATCGTGTGTTTCCTGGTACTACTTCTCCTGTTCTGTGGCTTTTGTCTGTGAGTCTGCTGAGATTATGTCCTGTTCCATTATTCAGATTCTGCCACAGCTTTCATTCATGATGATTCCTGTGTCCTTCTTTGGGGAAAAGATTTCTTCTGTGCATTCATTTTAATTCAGTACAAGTTAAAAGATGTCTGAAGTAATGTGAATTTTAGTGTCCATGTTCCAACATAGAACACTGTTGAATCCAGCTATCAAAAAAGGAGTGTTTAAAAATAAAAAAAACCTTTAAAGAATTTATTTTTCCTACAGAAATCATTTTTCCTAATGGCAGTATAGCTTATATTCAGATACCAATTAGAGGAGAACATTCATGCCAAGATGGAAATTGACCCAAACTTAGAAAGAGGCTTACCTTCATCTTAAACCAGAATAAGAAAATGTCAAGCTTTAGCAGCCTCTTTTCTTCACTCTCTCTGGGGTCATTTATAAAACCCCGAAACGCTTAATCCTGAGTGTCAGAAATATCAGAATAGGATCAGTCATTTCTAGCAAACCCAGATGATTTACATATTTTTTAGAGGTTGGCTAAAATGTATTTATGTGCAAAATGTCCCATATGTGTTTATCCGTTGCACTTAATGCATATTTCTTACTTGAAATAATTTTGACCTTTGGCCTTCCAGTTGCCTTTAAATTATACAGTGCATCTCTCTTTTACTTTACATGCAAAGTGAACTGCACACAAAACATGATTTTGTTGTTCACAACATTCACCATTTCACAGGAAAAATATTCAAAAGTAAATTCAATATAGAGTAGATCTTCATCCCAGAAATATCAGGGATTATCAAGATTTTTTTTTTTAAATAAAACCAGAATCTATGACTCCCAGATCAGAGATTTCAGTGTGAATTTTAACATTAATTAATGGGAGCAGCATTGAAGCCTTGAGCTTCCCTAAAACCCCACACTGGAGGGATTGATTTTAAACTCAAAGCAAATTAACTACTGTGGAGAGAGTACAGAATAAGAAAAAGGAAAATCTTTTGTATTATTATGTTTCCCATGCCCATAGCAAGTGTTTTATGTCTCTGTAGCAGAGACAGTATCTTCTGCAATTATTACCGTCTTCAAATTAATTGTCATAGAGAATTAAATCCTTTTGTTTTGTAAGGCTGTTCTGACAACCACAGGGTGAATTTTATGGAGAAAGGTGGAATTTTAAAAGATTTCTTGAAACATATCAGCCAAAATACAAACCACTGAAGATTTTATTAAGTTTGATCTGGCGAAAGACTTTGACTCTGAAATACGCTGGAAGAGAAATGTGTGGGGAACACATGTCATGAGGAATGCCTGCATGGGCTTCGCTCTGACTGAACAAAGCCAGGAGATTTTGACATGCTTTGTGAACAGACATTCAGAGAAGCTATTTTGGATTGATCAAAATTGTTTAACAGCAGGAAAATGTTTTTCTTATAGAACGGAGGTGTTTGATTAACCTTGATTAAATGATGTGCAAATATTTAATTCTGGAAAAAAGCTTTTTTTTCTTAAGTGAAAACGTCCCATTCTGAATATGACAGAGTATGATCACTTTGATAATGTCAGCCTTCTTTTTTGGTGTTCTTCAGAAATGAAATTCCAGCCAAATCTCCTCAATTTCATGAAGTGTTTCAATTTTAACTGGACTGTATTTTCCAAAGGATATCACATTTTTTCCCCTTTCAGTCTCATTCTGGGCATCTGAACTAGGTCTTGGAATTGCTTATTGTGAACCATTATCCCTTTTCTCCTCTGCTCAGTTAAGTATACTCTACCATTTAATTTTGAGAGTAAAAAAGAAAAAACCAAAAGAGAATCTGCTATTGGTGGGACAAAAATAATGGCATTTTGAGTGTTGCCATGAAAGCAATGTGACATGACAAATTTTAAGAAGCTCTGTGAATACTATTAATATTTATGATGCACTCAAGAAAACAGCTATTGTGTGCCACATCCATCAAAGATAAGGATTGTATTCAACTGTGTTGGGTGATAAACATTGAATGACAATAGCTAGAGATTATATGAGGGATTTCATGCTCATGTTTTATGCCTGCTTGAGTAAAAGCACCATGTTATTCCACTGTGAACCATTAATTTTCTTTCATGAAATTAGATACACTTGCTGATACTTGTTACAACCATAGTCCAAAACATTAATGAATATGCAGGGAATGCTGATGACAAGTGCTTCAGAGATCCTGTTGCAAGCTACTCAGGATCAAGTCCTAAAGGCAGCATTTTCCACTAATCCTCCTCTTGGAAATCACTCTGAAGCTTACCAAATTGCAGTGATTTGACCACATATTGCTAGTTGTTTGCAGTTTGGATGAATGCTAACAATTACCCTATGAAACGAAGGCCTTTCCAGCATAGCAAGCGGGCTTTTTATATCCCACGTTTCTGTTTTAAAAAAATTCCATCTCTCCACTGCTAAGAATGGGGCAGAACTGCCCTTGCCGTGGGAACGCCTCCTCTGATCCCACACCAGCATCTGTCTTTAGATAATGTGCCCAGGAATGTCCTAAGTCTGTCATTGCTTTTCTTCATTGACATCACTGTAAAATGCAGTTTTGGAACTAATTAATGATCATCCAGGCAAGCAACTGCTGGGGAGAGATAAAGGGGACATCTCTCCCCACATCCTCTTAAACACTGCACGTCTCCTCCCTGTGCCGTGTGGCCATGCCTGGCAAGCTGCATGGTCTCATCCTCCCCCGCTCCTGGTCGATGCTGTGTCTGCTCCTGTGATTAATCTCTTTGACACAGAGGCTGCGTGCATTGCCACTTCCATGTTCTCTCTGCCCTGCCTTCTTATTAAAAGTGTAATGCTCTGGAGATACTTCTTTCTGAAGATCAGACTAATGATGCCTGAATTCTGCACTGCACACCCCTGTCTTCGGAAAGAAACCGTAATTCAGAGTTGATTGACAAATACCCGTAGCATCTTTGGTCAGGTGTTTCTAAATAAAGCTGTGTCTGGAAGAGTCAACGTGCTGTCCATATATCAAGGGTAGAAGGACATCCAGGTATTCTTGCAGCCAGAGTGATCTTGAGTCTTTGATCCATATGGAGAGTTACTATTCTTAGAAAACCCTCTCCAAGGATGCACAGGCACTAAATTCTTGTTAGAAATAAGCAGTTCCAATAATAAATGTGAAGATGAAAATGCTAAGAGGTGCTCTTCCACTGAGCTGATACAGCTGTGCTGCCTCTGGAGGGCTATTTGGTTACCTCTGTTCCTCTAGGTTTGCTGCTTCTATCTTTGTGAAAAATTTGCCGATGGGAGTTCAGTGTAAGCTGATGGAGGGATCCCTTGACAGACGATCACAAGCGGTAGGACCTCCTGCAGGCCAGGAATAAGGGCACAGCGAACCTCTTGACAGAGCGATTGCAAGAGGGATGAGCTGAGGCGACCTGAAGTGATTTTTGTGAGCAGTACAGACAGTTAACAGGACTCAGACTGGGAAAACACAGTGTGCTGGAGGAAGCTACAAAGCTTTTACTGTGTCTACCTAAAATGAGACTCTTCTTGTTCCTTAACAATTACCCAATAATTTGGCTTATCTGTAATTTTTTCCAGAGTGCTTATTCTGGTTTTATTGCCAATTAACTTATCATTCCAGTCTTGGTCTACCACTGATTGGCCAGTAATTTGAACTAAAGCCCTCATCAAAAGGGCATAATTTGTAAAACAGAGAAGAAATCTCAGAGATACTGAAATTACTGTTAATTAAATCAGCACATGAATATAATGGGCACACGTGAACAAAATTATGTTTGTTTTTGAGCTGTTCTGCTAGCTGGAGAGTAAGTCTTATTAGGACTGTTTAATTGTCAGCCTGTATTTATAAGATGTACAGCGAGCTGAGTCCCTTCTGCATTAATTAATTTTGTATTGTGGATATATGTACCCGTGATACATACAGTTCTTAGCTTTTGCAAACAGACCATGTTGTTGCCAAGCAGATGCTGTACTATATTTCTTCTGTACATGCTGCACTGAGAGCTTTTCTTTTTAAAGTCATTTGTATTTAACACAACTCTTGTTCAAAGCTGGCATTGACCTTAATGTAGTTACTTCTGATTTACATGGCCCCAATATCAGTTAAGGCTTAGGAATTATTTTACATGTAATTTCTATTTTTTTAATTCAATTAAAATAGCATCATAAAGCTGGAGCAGAGCAGCAATCAGAGAGTCTTAGAAGCTGTAATGTAGCCTACCAACAGCTATTGCATATAAAGAAATTTCTTCCAAAGGTGCCTCAGCTTTACTGGAAATGCTAAGCTACAGCTCTATTAAGATAACCAAGATACTCTAACATGGTGCTTTGGGACAACCTTGTAATATTCTGTGTTGCTTAGTTCTGAAGTTCTTGAATTAGCAGTTTCACAACTCTGCCTCCTGTGGAGCTGGAAGGCAAAACTACATTTTGTACTGGTTGGCGCTTGTCTGTGAGCTCTTTCAAGATCAGTCCAAGGCAGAAGACAACACTCCCTTGTGGGGTTGCAGGAGTGAGGAGCAGGTGTTGCAAATTCCAGCTTATTTGAGAGGTAATGAATGCCTTCCCTGCTGTGGCTAGAGCAAGAAATGGATCCAGCGAGTTTCAAGGGATGAAATGTTGGCATCGCGCCGAAATCTGTGGTCAAGGACAGGGAGAAGCTAATCAAGTTTTGCATAATCTTTGGTACCTTCTAATTCTGGGTTGGTAAATGCATTGGAATGGCAATGGCTTTTGTCATTCCAGCTTGCTTTCCACAGCTTCTGGCAATACCACTGCCCAAAGCCTCAGTGCTGTGAGACCAATGCTGGCGGGACTCCTGTACCGGAGCTTGGGAGGGTGCCCAAACCCGCTCTTCTCAATTTCTGCAGACAAGAGCCTTCCCCTGACTTACACACTGATCACAGCCAGTATTTGCTGCTGCTGCTGCTTGTGCAGCCTCCCAGTGGGGTTGTAGTAAAGAGTAGGAAGAAAAAGGCAGAGAGTATAATTCAAAAATCACGCTTCATTCATCCCCATTCCTGCACATGTCCTTTCTCCTCATGTTGTTTCCTTGTGGTCAGGAGCAAGCTAATTCCTGCAGTGTTGCCCTGGCTCTGTGAAAGAGGAGGAGCCACAAGAATTAACATTTGATAGGAAGAAAATGCAGAACCATTTGGACACTGCAGCATTTTGGTATGCCAGGCATGGGTTAACAGGCTTGATGTACTTCATGTTGCTAGAGATTTAAGTGACAAACAGAATATTTGATCTCTGTCTCTCATTAGTGTGTCACTTCTTCCTTAGAGTATGGATGTCAAAATGCATTTGATCTGTAGAGTTAAAAACACTGATTGTTTCAGCCTCCATTTTGAAGTTCACCTAATGAACAGCAAATTTCAAAGGAAAAAATACGCCATTGAATTCTGTGTCAGAATAGGGAGCTGTAATGGCTGGTTAGCTTTTTGCCTCTAGATTGCCAGCTCAAATCTAACTCCACCGATAGGAATCAGAAGTGTTTACCATGTAATATTATCTGCTTTCTAGGGACCAGCAATTTATGTTAAAAGCAAAACTCCAACCCTATGAAGAATGAAGTACTGCGAGTCATGTTTATAGAATTTGAGGTGAGATTTTCAAAAGCATGTCATGGCTGGGTTTCTGAAAGTTATTAAGATACCAGGCTACAGATCGTCACTTCATGGGATTTTTGAATGGACATTGCTGTTGAACTCTGTTAGACACCTCTCTGCAAATTGTGGCTCTTACAGATGCTAAAGAAGGGTATTTTCAGTGTGCTTTCAGTGAGTTGTGTGTGTCTACGTCAGCCCAGTTACACTGACAAGAGGATGGGATGGTGACACTGTGATAGCAGTGAGCAGAAGCTCAGCTGCCTGGTGGTATCAGGAGTCCTGCGCTGGCTCTCCGGCACCTCAGAAGAGCATCCTTCAAGGTGGCGGGATGCAGGAGCTTCCTAGTGGGGCCAATGCTGAGAATGGAAAAGGGAGTGTGTCTTACGTGGTGTTGTCAGTATCTTTTAGTCAAGTAGTGATGTCACAGAGATTTTAAGAGAGTATGTAGCTTAGGATGGTAAGGAGAGATACAAATACCTGTTTTCACTTCAGGCAAATGACACATTTTTCCAGTGTTCCCCCAGTTCAGCTGTTGCTTTTTTTTTTTTTCTCCTTTTGCTTGTGGGCTTTTAAACTCAAAGTGAGGATAACGTACTTCCCACTTCATCTCTAGTTTACGGACTGTGAGGAGCAGCCTGCTCTCTGTCTCTCATTGTGAAACTTTCCTTCTCTACTCAAATACTTACAAAATGGGGATAACTTCAGTGGTTAGGGCAAGGGGGAGACTTGGGTTCCAGTCTCTCTTCCAGTTACTTTTCTAGAAGTTTGTGATGCACATATGTACCTAGGCACTTTAGTAGCTTGGCTTGAAAGGAGCTTATGCAAGGATTTTTACTGAGATGTTTGCAGAACAGGTACATCCTTTAATAAAACCATAGCTGCATTGGAAACTCCCACCCAACATCCAGGTCTAGGCTCTTCCAAGGACTGATGCTGTTCAGCAGCAGCTCAAGGGAATAGGAAGCAACTAACAGGTAGTTTGTAAGAAGAAGTGTGTTAGAGATCTATAACACAGCTAGAAGTACTGTGATAAATTCCCAGAAACACGTGCATGCTTGAGCTTTTATAGAACAAATAATAGCATTCACATAGGTTCATATTTATCCATTATTTTCAGTTGCAACTTTGTCATTTAAAATTTAGAATTAACTATTGCTTAGAAGTTGCATACGTTGTTTGCTTAACTACATAACTT